>VXAY01000866.1:210244-252635 GCA_013399855.1 Oxyruncus cristatus
TCACTGTAAATATTTATTAATAGTTTGTTTCAGCGGTTGTAAAACTGAAATAAAATTAGCCTCAAATCGGTGTATTCTTTTCTTTTTGTAGATTGTTTTCAGCCCTCTTTTCATTGTAAGGAGCCATCTTCCAGACCCAATTATCATACATTTAGAGAAAAGAAGTCTGGGGCTGAATGAAACACAAGTGATTCCAGGGAAAGGACAGGAGAAAGTACTGCAAAATATAGAACCCGATCTTACGCACCACCTGACATTTCAAGCCAGGTAAAAACACTCACTTTCCTTGAAAACAGTTCATTTGTATGGAAAAGAAGGAATAATTTACTCTTTAACTTCTGCTGCATTTTTTCCAAAAGTATGACGTATGCAGAAGGGATAAAAAGAACAAGCATATGTGGCCTGAAACGATATCATAGGAAATATTAAATTTGGTACAACTATGCTAAGCACACTGGCATTTGTTTGGTTAAGCAGTCCACATTCTTCTGTGTTAAAAAATAAATTCCTGAATGATCTTGAAATGTTTTTTGAGAATACTGAAGAGTTTCTAGGGTCTCAGACACAAAGGTCATTACGTTGTCATAACAAATCCACGCATTTCAGGAACTGCACGGGAGCTTGTTAGACATCGTAACTTGATTCATCCATGATTACCTTGAGAGTGTTCCTGCTCAGAGTATATTTGGGAAGCTTCATTAGAGAAAATGTTAGTGCTGCTAATGCTTGATCTTGTTGTGTAAGTGACTGAATCTGTTTTCAACAACAGGGAAGAAGATGATCCATCAGAATGTGCAGTCCCAATTTCAACCTCACTAATTAAACAGATAGCAACTAAGTCCCATCCAGGTGGCAATGTCAGCCAAGTACTGTCCGAGTTCTATGGCACTGCTAATCCTCCCCAGCCTGCATGGCCCTATAATAGGAAGGATTCAGACAGGTAATTCCTTGCTTAAGCTTCTTCATGGTTCTTGCATTGCCTTTCCAAATAAACTAAAATCACATTATAGAAGACTATATGTCACCAACATTAAATATATTGTCAGTAATTATATGATTCCTGTATGCAAGCTGCAGAATCTGTGGCAGGTGGGAAAAAAATGAGGTCAGCTATTGACTGCCCTTGTTTACACTGAGAAGATTTCATCAGTAAGGGTTTTAAAAAAAATGGACTTTTTTTTGGTGAATGCGCTTTCTTTACTGCAGCTCTAGAGGTTGTTGTTTATTCAGCTGCTGTGTTTCAGTACAGAAACAGGGAGTTACTGTAGTTGTTGGGGAAAAAAGGAAATGTGATTTTATGACTACAGAAGTCACAGTTAGTTCTGAAGGATAGTAGTGATTCTGTTAAGACATTTATTAATTGACTAAATTTCAGTTTAGCTTATGCAGTTAAAAATATGCCTTTATAGCCTACACATAGCTGATCATCTCAGTTCCAGGATGACAAGGTAAGAGGAGATAGTTTTTCTATTTGAAAACCAGAAAAGCCTGTCAAATTTCTGAAGATAAGAGCTTATCATTTGTAATCTTGAATTCATTATTCCTTTGACCTTATGTTTTTGTTTATTTGCTTTTGAACAGCAATGAGCAACTCTCCCAGTGGGATAGCCCGATGCGGGTAAAGCTGTCAGTGTGGAAACCGTGTGTTAAAACTCTCTTAATAGAACTCCTGCCCTGGGCTTTGCTTATCAATCAGTCCAGGTGGGACCTCTGGCTGTTTGAAGGAGAGAAGATTGTTCTTCAAGTACCTAGTGGGAAAGTAATTATACCTCCCAACTTTGAGGTAACTTTGTCGTTCACATTAACAGTCACAGTTCTGCTAAACATGCTGGTTCAGAAGAATGGTTGTTACTGCAGATGATTCCCGCTTTCATCACTGTGTCTGTTTGTTTGTTAGTCGTATGTTGAGGAATAGCAATAACAATAGGAGTTTGCCACACTGACTGAGTCACCGACAGTGCACAACGTACTTGATAGCAATGTTTGAAAAACAATATGTCTTAAAGATGCATAGTTAAAAATTGTCTGTAAGACACTGTAGGCAGAAGACCTTCACACCATTAGCAGCCTTCTTTCCTTCCTCTCAATTCAGCCAAAAAATCCACAGTGTAACAGCCCAAGAAAATTGCTATGAAGGCCAAATAAAGACTTTGGCTTCTGTGCCGACCTGTCACTTGGGAGATGTGTTGACCACAGTAGCAAAGCTGGCAACCCAGAAGGAATGTTTGGTTTGAGAGCATTTTATGTCAAGTTATTTCATAGCTCTTACGTTACCAAGAAAAGTTTGATAATGACATAGGATGAACTACAGTCAAGGAATATTATTTAGGATGCCTGCCTTCCTGATTTCAGAGTTTTGTATAATGGATCTTCTCATATACCTTAGCTTGGCCACGCAAGTTCTTTTTTATTAGAACTCGATATTCTTTAGTTTTGAAATACTTAAAAGAACTTGACACATTAGCTTGTCAATTCCAATTGAACAATCTGATACTTCTGTTTATTTTGTAATCTTTTTTCTCAAGTATGTCTGTTAATAAACAAAAGGTCTGCCTAGTAACACATCTCAGAGTAGACTATGGGCTTAATTCCCCTGTGAGGATCAGTCCCTAATTTGCATTGAGGTTTCATCTCTCCTTGTACCACACAGAAAGAATCAGAGGGAGAAAGGTAGGGAATTAGATTGACTGCATACTGAAAACTAAGTTCAAATTTAGTAGAAGTGATTCAAATTGTCAACAACTGATAATTGCTCCTTTTTGACTTGCAGGAAGCTTTTCAGGTTGGAATATACTGGGCAAACACTAATACTGTGCACAAATCAGTGGCAATTAAACTGGTTCATGATGTGACCTCCCCAAAATGGAAGGATGCTGATAATGGGGAGGTAGTAACGTTGGATGAAGAAGGTTTTGTTGAAGCTGAAATAAAACTTGGTGCTTTTCCAGGTCATCAAAAGGTTAGAAGAAAATATTCATGGTTTGTAACTTTATCATTTAAAAACAAAGTCAGATAGAAAATGAAAACAATCAAAGGTATGCAGTGTTAAAGCTCCTCCCTAGTTATGTTAATATATGTCCAACATAATGAGAGTATAAACAATGTATGGAATATAATTTAAAGAATTAGATCACCAAAAAACACACTGTGCAACTCAACAAGATAATACAAGGTAATAATTTTCTGCAAAAAAAATTAATGAATTCTCAATTTTGTTTGGAAAACATTGACAGATGCGACTTCAAAAGTATGTGATGTGGCTCCAGTTATGAAGTGCATGAATATAGGCAGCACTTCCACAGTTAAAAAGAAAATGGCAGTTCTGTTGCTACATTTCAATACCTTTTGTGGGTTTGTGTGACCTCACCATGATTTTTACTATCTTACAGTTGTGTCAGTTCTGCATTTCTTCCATGGTTCGACAAGGTATACAAATTCTACAGATAGAAGATAAGACAACAATAATCAATGATACATCATATCAAATTTATTATAGGCCACAACTTTCTATTTCCAAACCACACTCTGGAGAAGAGGTAAAGCACTGCAGATACTTTTTCTGTTTGTCATCTACAGAACATGGTTGTTTAGATCTGTATGTGTATTTAAATCAGCTGCATAAACCAGGACTTGAACAGAAATCTTGAGACATAATAATGATTTGTAATTTATATTGCTTAAAATACAGAATACTGGGCAGATTCAACTCCAGTAATTAACTGGGATCAGAAATCTGTGCAAAGCAGCAGATTCTTGCACATTACAGAATTAGTTCTGCCTGTTCTCCATCTGTTCAGGCACTAATGGCCATTTCTGTAAAATAGTCAGCCTAATCCATGGTAGCTGTTGAAATTGTTCTCAGAATTTTTACTGAGTTTGCATGTAAAAGAGGTATATTGGCCTGGCAGGCTGAAAACTTTCTGTTATCCTTTTGGGAAGATTCCAGTTATCTGAACAAAGCTGCAGAACTAGAGACGTGCCCAAAGTTTATGTATTTCAGCAAACTGCATCAAATCGTGAATATCAGTTTTCTAATAATCTCACAGTATATTTAAGGACTAGCTTACACAAACCAAAATTTATGCATGGTCAATATATTTTAATCAACCATTTATACATATTTATTGAAGGTTACATTTATAGAAAAATATGTGGAAAGAATTCTCAGGGTCAAAATTACTAGAGGAGTTGGCAGATCAACAAATTTTTAAAGTTCACTATTTCTGTGTTGTTTTCCTTCTGCATTAATTTTCTTCATGTCAGTGCCTACAGTTGTGCATCACACAATTTGTGGCAGTCTTATGGGATGGGGAGTTGGAAGAACCTTGAGGCTAAAATCCATTCTTAGTTTTATAACTATAAATGGATTTTCTTCTCACAGTTATGTTACAGCAATGTAATTTGCTTTTGGTAGAGCTATGTTGTGCAACTGAGAGCAGACTGCAGATCATAGATTAGAGAATCTTAAAAAGGCTTGAGTTGGAAGGGACGTCAAGGACCATCTGGATCCAAGCCCCCCGCCACGGACAGGGACATCTGACACTAGATGAGGTTGCTTAGGCTCCCCAGATATCTGTGTTCAACCAAATAGCCCCTAATGCAATGGACCTTGTGCAACCTTTAGTTAGTTGTGGTCACTGAGTGTTCTGTGCAAAATCAATATGAAGAAAATTCCTCTTAGGAGCCAGCATGCCATGGTACCATCATCTTTTTTTCTTCCCAGGACTTCCACTCACCTGACAGTACAGTGTTCAGCATCGGTCCGGCTGGGGCACCTCCCAGTGAGGCCCTGGGTGCTATTCCCTGCTGGGACCTGATGTCAGACACCAGTCCCCTAATGGGAGGGGAGCCTCCTACCGAAAAGCGTGTGCTGCTGAGTTTCAGCCCAGGGGGCTGCGCTGGGAGCTGGGAGCTGTGGAGCCTTCCCGCTGTCATCAAAGCAGAGTTCGCCAGACAGAGCGTGGCGGTGCCCACGGGCATTGGTAGTGAAAGTGGATTTTGTACCAGGTACTGCACGCTGAACAGTCATGAATAATGAACTTCCCTTGTTGCTATAAACCCTCAGCTAGTAAGAAACCATAAGAGATGAATGCAAAAGTCAGAGTAACACATGCCCCCCATATGTAAAGGCAAGTCTTACTTTAATTTAAAAATTGTTGTCTTCTGACGGTTTTGATGCTTTTATTGTAAATGGTTTAATGTTATGACCGTGTACAAGTTGTACAGTTTTTATATGTGCATGCCAAATAAGAACATGAAGAGTTTTTATTGAGGACTGTGGTCTTTTTTAATTTGTGAGTAACAATTTAAGAGTTCGAGGACAGTGTGTAATGATACAATACAAAAATTTAGATTTTGTTTATAAAAGGTAAACATATATTTTTGTAAGCACAATAAGTGAATAAATGGGAAAAGCAGAAAAGGGATGAAACTATTTTGAAATTGCAGCAAAGAAAGATTTCCAAGTTTTAAACCTTGCATTGTCCAAACGTGCATTCTACTTACAAACAAATGCATCCAGCTAGTTAAAAATACCAGTCCAATGACTTGTCATATGCCCAGCTTTGGTTCTCAGACCTGATATCTGAATCTATTCATTCCTATACTGGAACAAACAAGAAAGAATCTGCTGAAATTAGAGAAGCCAAGTCAGTATATATTAGCAGTGATGTGATCTTGCTCTTGCCTGAAGTGCTTGATATCATTCCAATCTTCATATAATTCCTCTGCAGAGTCTAAGAGGTGTCATTGTGGATACTAAAGATTCTCAAAAGGAAAATAAAATTCAGATTTTAAAAAACTTTAATGGAAAGAACAAGGAAAGGATTCCTTACAATAACAGGCATAGAGAATCTCATATTCCTAAACAAATTTTCAGGCTGTTTGGATTTTTAAAATCATTATGAGGTGAAGTTTTTTAGAAATAGCCAATGAATTTCAATAAGAAAAAAAAAAGAATTTATCTTTATGCAGCAAGATGTTTTATATAGCTCATGAATAGAACTAAATTAATTTATTTTCATTTTGGAAATTGATGTACTAATGATCCATAACATTAGCATTTAAAACAGCGATAGCATTGTGGATTATTCCAGGGGAACAGTCAGTTACACATTTATGTATTTGTTCAAATATCTTTCATGTGTATCAGAGAAGCATCCATGCACATTCTTCTGGAAAATTTTAAAGATTTATGTTGAAAATTTGGGCCTACAATCTCCTGGTTTTAATTTAATTTAAATCTCTGCTGGCTAGGACTCTTCATCTTGCAGACACACGTGTTCAATTTAACTCATGAGTAGTCTCTATTTAGAGATTTCTTCTCTGACATGTTTTAGGCTACTTCCATGTGTTGTTCTGTTGAAGTGGAGATATGTACTTGCCTAAATGTAGATAAATATCTATGGAATTGGAAGATGCTTATAAAGAATCTTACAGATGCTAGTTTTGAATGTTTTTAGTTGTTCAGAATAATAATACATAAACGTTTCATCCAGAACATGCATAATCCAATATATCTGTTTTAGAGCTATAGCACTGACTTATCAAGAGCATCTTGGCGTGACGTACCTAACACTTACAGAAGATCCCAGTCCTCGTATAATTATACACAACAGGTGCTCCGTTACTCTGCTTGTAAAAGAGAATTTCAAAGGTAGGTCCTGTGCAATAATTAGAAACAGTGCACTGTTGTAGTATAAATTATTTTACTGTATCTCCAGTACAAAATTGAGTTCAATATGTGTTTTGGTTATAACAAGAACTTGATGGTCTCATAAAGGTCTGTCTCAGAGTGAGAGACTCTGGAAGCTATTGGAGCTAATTGTGAGGTCAGGAGTATGAATTTAAATGTCTCCAGGCTTTTGGGTCTCCCTGGTTCCAGCTGTCAAGGTGACTCAGCTGTAGGAAGCTCGTAGGCAGTAGAGTTTTGTTGACATCAGTTCAATCCCATGGAACAATTATATTTCCTGAGATGTATAGCTGTGACAAAAAACGTATTGTAAAAATTCCAGTTACAGTATGTTAAAGTAATGATCAGTGGATCATTATTTATGTAAAACTTAATGAAATTTAAAAAAACAAAAAAACAAAAAACCCCAAACATACAATATTCCAACCAATAGAAAAGCAATACTTTTATTTATTAGTAATATTTCAGACAGAAACTTTTTCATTTGTGTGAGCATCAGTGAGTTTTGATTTCATATGGGTTTTAGAAAGTGCTGATCTTGCATATTTTCTAAAATTTCAGATACACCAAAGTTTGAAGTTTATTGTAGAAAGATTCCAGCTGAGTGTTCGGTTCATCATGAACTTTACCATCAAGTCTCCAGCTATCCAGATTGCAAAACAAGAGATTTATTGCCCAGTATTCTTCTGAAAGTGATGTCATCTGATGAATCAGTCAATGAATGGAGTGATGTTGTGGACATCAACAATCAAGGAACACAGGTGAATCATCATAAACTATTTCCTAGTTCACAGCATAAATGGTTGTCTTCCTGACCTGCACAGTACATTGTCCCTCTGCAATAAGCATTTCCTTTCTATTGGTTTTAGGGTTTTTATTTAAGTCTTTGCAGCTCTACTGCCTCAGCCCCTTCCTGTGGAAGTTTTAGAATGCAGACTGTCTTCTTCTTTTTAAAATAGCTAGGTCTTTTTTAAAATAGCTAGATCAGAAATACAGGCTTTCTAACATTGAAGTTTTTCACTTCTTTTTAATTAACCTGGTGTTTCCTGGAAAAATTAGTCCTGAAACTTTCTGGCTGCTGTTAGCAAAGAATGCCCCAGAGTCCAGGAAAATCCCTCTATTTGGTAACTTAATTATCACAGATTTTTATCTTTACATCTTGTAGGAATCGTCACTGTCATTCTCCCCCTGTGTCTTCACAGGAGCTACTCATGTCTTTCTAAAACAAAACAAAATCCCCTTTTATTTCCTTCTGCTGTTTTCCCCCAGTCTTGAGGTAAATGAAAGCTTCCTTGACTGGAGTAATTCTTTTTGATGGGAATTTTTTCCATCTTTGAAGTCATTAGTTTACATGGAATCAACATAAACTGCTTGACTCTTTGAAAGAAATACTAGTTTCAGATGTTTTCCCTGGGCAGCAATCACAAAATGCTCTTGATTATTGAGTGTTATGTTATATAGCAAGTAGTTCAGTTCCATTCAGCAAGCCAGTCAAGCAATGCGAGGTTTCAAATTTCAGTCATTAATGTTATGCCAGACCAGGGTTCTTTATAAGTATCTGGCTCCTAGAAGGAATTAGATGCTAAGACAACATTTGGGGATCATTGTCTACTTGAAGACCTCTCCAAATAAAAAGTGTAGCCTTCAGTTATTGAAGTTTTATGGTTTGCCTGTAGAAAATTTCCCCAGGATTTCTCAGTCTGTCTTTCTCTTAGAAAACTATAAATATATGTCAATAAGGAATATGCTATCTATTGTATGTATCACATACAATTGAGTTCAGATTGTGAACTAACTGGGATTTAAAGGATCTTAATTTGTACTCTTTCTATGCGGTCACGGATAGGTACTTCTCTTTCTATTAGAAAGTAACTTAAAATTATTTAAAATTAATACCTTACTAAAAATCGAGGTGTTTATCATCAGAATCATCTGAAATTGGAATTAAAATGACCAATCTTTAAGATCAATGAGAGTTTTTTACATAGTAAGGGTGTATTGAAAATTCAGTAAATGTCCTTTTTCTCCAATTCCACCATGCAGGATTACAAATCCCTTCCAGACAAGCAAAGGATTGAAACTGACATGTCAAAGTTAGAAATGCTCTTATATGTAATTCTTGGAAGAGTATGAAAAAAATTTGATGAATGAAATTTAATTATCTGTACAAGTTTATTGTAAATAGTCTAACAAGAATCAGTTCAAGTGCTGATCCTACTGAACTTCCAATTGTTTTTGTTTCTGGTGACTTGTTAACAGCAGTAAAGATTCTTCAAGACAAACAGCTGTTTATTTTACCTGTGCTAGCCCATTATCTTTGTGTCATTCCTTGAGTTTGCATTCCTTTAAATTATAGCTTCTGTTACTGCAGTCTAGTAAACAATTGCATTGATTGTAGCTCTAAAAGAACAGAGAAACCAGCTTCCTCTAAGAAGGACTGCTGTGAGTTTTCCAAATTGAAAAATACCTTAATCTTTTATATTCTGGGAAAACACAAAACTTGCCTGGAAAT
Organism: Oxyruncus cristatus; assembly: GCA_013399855.1. NCBI lineage: Eukaryota > Metazoa > Chordata > Aves > Passeriformes > Cotingidae > Oxyruncus > Oxyruncus cristatus. Next base: position 219,448 of record VXAY01000866.1, read on the forward strand.
ACTGCAGAATTAAGCTCCAAAAGCAATACATCATTTCTTTAAGTAGAATATTTGTTCCTAAAAGCAACTTTTTCAGGATGGAAGTTTGTACCTCTGTAAGCAAGACACAAACGTGTTGTCAAGTTCCCATTTTTCCTGCCTTTTTAGACGTTTTATGCTTTCCAACAGACTTTTGCCATTTCTTTGGGGCAGCACCTTGTTCGTGAAGGTGTTCTCACAAAACTAGTTTAGATGACTAAAAATATGTTCAGTGTTTAGTAGTTAAGCAAGTCTTCATGGATCCAAAAGGTTACTTATTTTTCAGTCTTCATGTGTTTTACATCATTCTATCAGCCATTCCTCTAACCAGCTCTGAGCTAGGCCATAGCAACATAGTGTTAGTTTAGGGTTTGTTTTCTAGAGGAGAAGGTGGAACTTTGTAGAGCTCAAGAAATATGCCTTTCTTCTTAATCCAAAATCACAAATTAAAATTTCCTATTTATTCTTCTCATATAACCTCCCCCCTCCACAGCACAGTTTGCTTATTTCTGGAGAATTTTTTTGTTAAAAGGTGTTCGGTTATGAAGTTGAAGGATGAGGTGGAAATTTCAGCTGTACAACTGGAATACTAAAAGTAGCAGAGCTGTTATTTTCTGAATTATTGAATTCTGACTTTTTTCCTGAATAGTATCGTGATTTGAGTAAAAGATCTCAACCAGAAGGCACTAATGGAATTAATTCAATTTATGACACTAAAAATAGTAATTTTAGTAACACTCCATGTGTTTCTACCTCTCTCCACTAGATTGTGTTCTTAACTGGCTTTGGCTGTGTTTATGTGGACATTGCCCATCACTGTGGAACAACAGTCATAACCTTGGCCCCAGAAGGAAGAGCAGGACCCGTGGAGATCAACCTCAACAGGTACATAAAGCACATAAAAGATGATAAAGAGCACTGCCAAACAGTGCTGAGGGGTCAGTCAGCTTTCTAAGTGTTAACTGAAGTTAGAAACTTTGGCCTAACACTTTGTTTGGTTTAATATCACTTCATGCAATGGCATATGTTTAGACCATGTGGCTTTGTATATCACAGTTAAAAAGGACAATCTAACATCAAAAGTCATGTCACTTTAAAGTAAACCCTGGATGACTGATACAAAAAGAGGACCTGAGATGTTCATTTAAAAAAAATTCCATCATAATTAATTTTGACTTTGTTCATCAGTTTCAAATGTATTTAGCCAGGTCCTGCCATCTGTAATCTTACAAGTTCCCAAGGAAACTTGATGTGCAAGGGCTGTAGAAATAGTCTTACGATCAGTAATCAATTGTACTTGATTATAATACTCTTTAGAAGATTTTCCCTCTTCCATAATATACCACAAGCTGGTCCTCAGCTTCATTAAGTGCCATTATAATACTACCTGTTTCTAAAAGGCAGAATGCCTGACCTTCAGCAATGCTGTTACAATTAGAGTGAAATTTGTTGTACTGTTTTTATTTTCCCTATAATTTAGTATTAATCCCTCGAAAAACTGGTCATCAGCAGTACGGAATAGCCCACTTGCTAGTTAAATTTGGCAATGGGCAGTTAACACTGGAGGAGGGAGACCCTCAGTGCCATCAGTATAAAAATGCTGTAGTGGCTTCATTGGAGGGCACTCACTGCATATGATGTGAAATGAATTACCCATAATAATACCCTTCAGTAATGGCTCTCAGAAAATATTGGAACATGTGAGGCTGTATATGAATTATCAGAAAATTGTATTTGTTGTCTGCTTTAATATCTGGCTCTGTAGCAAATATAATGGGGAATTACTGTGTAGATACATTCCTGTCCAAACTATTCTGCTGATTGATAAAAAAGAAAGAAAAACCAGGCATAGATGTATTCTATCCCATTTCTTAGAAGACCTCCCAGGTGGTACCCACTGTGGTGATTAAGACTGCCAAATCCCATTAACGTTAACGGGACTTGCACAATGAGTTTCCCATGTATTATAGAGAACATCTCTCCTGATAGTTTTTTGAGAAAGCAAGGTGCCAGATAGACTCAAAATACATGAAGTAACAAGATTTCTTCTCCCTCCTGTCTAGAAGTCAAGAGCAGACCCTGTCACTGAAAATGTTCATCAATCAGTTAAGTCTTGCTGCATTTGATGATATTACAAACCCCAAAGTGTCATCTGAACTTCTGCGTCTCACAGCAGACAATGTTTTCGTCCACATGGCCCCAGCCACTAGTTCCCTGTCACAGGAGTTTCAGCGGGATTCCATGGAAGGCCTCCCACAATTTCACAGTCTCCAAGTGTATTGTGAAGACTTGCAACTGGACAATCAGTTGTACAGCAAATCTAATTTCCATTTTGCAGTCCTGCTGTGCCAAGGAGAGAAAAATGAGACTGTGCAATGGTCAAGAGTGAACAACCTCATTGTTTGTAACAAAGATTTGGAAAGCTATAAGGAAAACTGCTTTATAAAACTCTGCATTGCTTTTTCTGAGGAAGGGAATCTCATGTTTCATGTGAATGACCTCAGCTTTGAGCTCAAACCAGCTAGGCTGTATGTGGAAGACACCTTTGTTTACTACATTAAGACTTTGTTTGATACGTATCTTCCAGAAAACAAAACTGCTTGTAAATCCATGAATGCTTCAGATACTACCCTGATAGTGCCTGAACAAGTGAGAGAGCATGCCAGAGCTTTAGTTAAGCCCGTGAAGCTAAGAAAATTAACAATACAACCTGTAAATCTACTTGTCAGTATTCATGCTTCACTGAAACTGTATATAGCCTCAGATCACACCCCTCTCTCCTTTTCTGTGTTTGAGCGAGGACCCATCTTCACCACTGCCAGGCAACTTGTCCATGCCTTGGCCATGCATTACGCTGCTGGAGCACTTTTCAGAGCAGGTCAGTACTTTTTCTTAACATGTAACATTTTTATTAGGCACGAGGATTCTGTGATTGTCTCTCAAACTGAATAACCTAGATGTTAGCCATACAATTATTGCTTTCCTCTGACACTGTTTAATGATATTTTCAGACACATTTCAGGTCCTGCCATACCACATAAGGGAAATAAAATGGCTGAGCATACACCAGTGAAGATTTCCAAAGTTGTGCTAAACATTAGCCAGCCGCCTGAAGGCTTTACGAAACCCTGAACACAGGACAAAAATGTATTCTAGCTGGCTTGGGTTTTGTGATTTTATGTTATAGCACTAGTCAGAATCAGCACACATGCCTCAAATAAACTCCCCAAAACTACATTTAATCAAATTATTCAGTGTGTTGCTCTGCATTCAGAAGTAAATTATAGCCCTGTATGTTGTTTTGTTGTTAAAACTCCTTTTGGCTGCAGTTTATGATTAGAATTCTGTCTTTCTTCATACAACCTTCAGTCTAAACTGGCACACAGATGTTTGTTGTTCTTTGATCCAAGAACTATGAAATTTGCTGTTACTAACTTTTTACCACATAGGATCAATAGCGAGCAATTAGTCTTTTCAGGTTATCAGGTACATTCTGTTTCCCCTAAATATTAATTTAGAAATCATGAAATTTGGTTTCTGATGGGTCTTAGTGTGTCGCAGAATTTGAACCTGAGGCAGGAGGAAGCTCCTCCGTGGTCACACACAAGTAACATACTCCACAATGAAGAGTGGGATTTATTTTCCTTCAATACTAATGGTTAGATTTTCTGAGATCCTGATACTTCCATTTGTGCTGCCATTATAGCTGAAACCTGATTTCTGTGCGTAGTTTCCAAAATTGTACACATGCATTTCAGCTACTTATGGTGAAATGCTGACCTGGTCTTTCACTGTGTGCGTACCTGACTTGTATTGTTAATTGTGACAACTGTTACTGCACAATTGTGCACCAGAAGTTTGTGTACCAATTCTTTATTTTCTTGCATTATTATGCTTGCAAAAATTGCAAGTTTTTCTTTTTGCTACTTGTTTGGATTTGTATTGCAGTTAAATCTCATAGTACAAAAGGGGAAATCTAGTGGCTTGGTAATTAACAAGTGAATTTGTGGCCAGATATGGCCCACAGTGTGAATGCTTCTCCCCGTGACTGGCTAGGAGTGGTGCTGCAAGTAGTTACAGACTGCAGCAGGAAATTGGGGCTATACTGCCTCAGCACATCCCAGGTGAGGCACAGATGCTGAATAGGGATTCCTGAGCCTGCTCTTGCTCTTTCCTCCTGTGCTAGCCTTGCAGTGTGCAGCAGTGCAAAGGCCATCAGTTTCTCTGGGTGAAGGATGTACCTGAAACCCTAAGCTGCCTGTAAAGAAAATGCAGTAGCTCTTTGCTAATACAGTCAAAATTATTTCGTGTCAGTGGATACAATTTCTAAGCATACTGTGGGAAATGTTAACCTAGCAAGATACTGTATTTCTGCAAAGTAAATGCCACACAGAGCTTGGAAACTGAGGGATTATTCCTTGTTCCTCATTTTCCTGTTCCCGATTTACTCCCACACCTTCCTCCTTGGGTTGGGTGGTCCATGCCAGCAGTGAGGAGCCGTTTGTTTTGCTCTGAGTGTTGGCCAAGGAGGGTCACCCGAGCTGCAGGTTGCACATTCTTCCCATGAGCTCTCTAAGGGTGAGCATGCTCCATGCAGAGCTTCCCAAACCCACAGGTTAGGGACAGACTGCAATGACCATCCCTGGGATATCAGGCAACCCCTCAGTTTTGTGTTTGACTGTTTTTATTCCTGGGTTTTATCTGTTTTTCATTCCTAAACATGCTGGTTGGCCCAGCAGGTGAGGGGAGTTGAAGTCCCCTGTGTCCAGGCATGGTGGTGCCTGCTGGGGATGGTGCAGGACATCAAGGCACTAAGCTGCAGTGTCCTGCAGCCCCTTTCTGTCACACCACCACCTGAGACAAGGAATGCAAAAATGTTTAGGGGGAAAAACAGCTGTAAGAGGTTATTGCTATAGTATTGATCAGAAAAAGCAGAAAGAGCATCTCTTACATCTGTATGTTCCTCCCCAACCCTCCAGCTTTTCATCACTTCACACAGTGGCAAAGATAATTTATTAAAAATACTGCAGCGAAGGAGTTGCAGGCCCAGCCTGGAGCACTGGCTTCCCTTGGTCCCAGCAGGGAAGTACTGCCAGGGGACACTCATTTTCAGGGCAGGCACCACGGGGCCACAGTGTGTGTTGCTGCTCTGTTCGCTGCGTTGCCAGTAGCACTTGGGTTTTGTTTTTGTAGTCCATCCCACCCTCTTCCTTATGTCCACTCTGGTTCCCGCTTTTTATACTACATGTACTGGAGTTCTCAACTTGCCAGAACTGAAATGTGGGACAGATTCAACAAGAATAATAGATTTTCCAGGAGCTTAGAATGATAGTATGAGATTAATCCATTTCATATGAGTAACATTTTCTCTTCTGTTCAGTTTCATGATTCAGCCTTCCACAGGAGTGACTGGGAGGGGTTAACAGAAACCAAGAAAAGCATCTGGATAGCAGGAGTTTTCAGTGATGAGATGGGAATGAGGAGGGCAGAGCGTAGATCAAGGGCCCTTGCAGGGGAGCAGGAGGCCACTCTGTCCATCCTTCAGTCTCCTGGCCCTGTCACACCTTGTGCCACTCTGACAGCGCCAGTTGAAATTCGTGGTACCAGAGCTCAAAGACCAAGCAGTTCCTGTTTAACGTTTATTGCCCTTTCTGAATTGCTCTCTCTGGGCTGCCAAAAAAAGAGTTATGCACCACTATTTCCCTAATAAATCTGCTGCCAACCAGCCTGAGAAAGACAAGACCTGCAAACAGCTTTCCAGCAACAGATTGCTGTGTGCTCGGCCATCCAGCAAGCTGCTGGCAACCTGGCGTTTATATAGGAAACCAGATCTGCAGATACCTCTCCTGAGATATGCATAAGGAATACTCCCCTATGAGTAACCTAATCAGCATGTAGATGTCATTGCTGTTTACACAACTGTACTGAGCAGAAGACATTTGTCTGGCTTTCACTGCACTCAGAAAGAAAATGATCAGCTTAGAAGTGTTGGGGTGGATTTAAAATAACTTCTTAAGCACTTGTCAAAAATCTGCATCCCTTTTCCTAACACTCCATCAAGCAATTGACCTGCACACTCCTGTAAAGCAGTACATTGTATCAGTGTAAACTCCCTGTCACAATTCTATCACATAAGGATGTGAAATCACAACGCTGCCTTATAGCATCTAAAACCAACCCAACCATCTGAGCTTGCAGTCCCGTTGCTCCGTAGCTGTGAGGCTCTTGCATCCTCCTCCCTTGCACACTTTTAGCAGAAATACGGGAAGCTCCTGGAAGGAAGTAATTCTAAAGCTATTTGTGAGTTTGCCAAAAGGATTTCTTTGATTTACGAAGTATGAAAGATTGCCATTTCTGAATTCATAGTGGATGAGTTATTTCCTGTGTTTTGCTCAAAGGAAGTTCATAATGTGATGAATTCTAGTGTGAAAAAGATAATTAAGAAATAAGCTTTTCACGACTGCTGCTTCTGCAGTTTTTGCAGCCGTAACATGTGTCTTGTTTCTCTGTGCAGGCTGGGTTGTTGGTTCGTTGGAAATTCTTGGAAGCCCGGCTAGTCTGGTGAGAAGCATAGGGAATGGCGTAGCTGATTTCTTTAGGCTCCCCTATGAAGGACTGACCAGAGGCCCAGGAGCATTTGTCAGTGGAGTTTCCAGAGGAACAACATCATTTGTAAAACACATTTCCAAAGGTAGAGCTTTCACTTTGTTACTCCAACTACTGCTTTGTTGTCATGCATTGTTAAAGGATGTGTTAAAGTTTTAAACTATATTGCTTGTAGCTTTGTTTGGCTTGCTAGGCTGCAGCGAAGTGCTGGGAGGGTAATGAAGCTCACGTGTAAACTCTCATGTATTAAACAATCACCACTTAACTGCAGTGCATGAAAATGTTTCAGAAACTTCAGAATTTTAAACCTCCCAGTGGGAAATAGAGATTCACTCAGCAAGTACTTGATGTGATAACTGCAGAAGTATTAAAGGTGTTCTGCACTTCTGCTAGTCATCAGAAATTCTACACTCGGTCGCCTCATCATATTTATTATTTCTTTAGAAAAAGAAAAAAGAAGTAGATACAGTTGTCATAACTGTGTAAGTTGTAGGATAGGATTTGACAGTGGAGCTGTCCTGGCCCGGGAACAGGAGCAGCTTTTCCTTTGAGAAGCCTGTACAAACAGTGCCATCGCGTGGCTCCAGCCGCAGGAGAGACTGTGGTGGCTGCCCCGCCGCTGGCTGCTGCTCCGAGCCTCCCGCTCCAGCCTCCCGCAGGACACGGCCTCCCTGCTCCTTCTGTAAATATTTGTTTACCTTTCCATCACCCCTCCCTCCGCTTAGGTTAGCCTTACAGAAGTCAGGGAACTGGGGAAGGATGTTCAGATGAGTTGCTGTTCCCACCGGCCAGGCAAACCTGGAGCAGGCTAATGTAAAAGGCGTGACGTGGACTGTAGCAGCAGCGTGGTGATGCTTAACAAATAGTAAAGCATGTTCCACATGGGTGTCTGTTCAGTTGACTTGCTGTTCTGCTCGTAAGCTCAGTGTTGCAGTGAGGCATACTCTGTGTTTTAAATTAAAGCATTTTGATCCAGACCCAAATGTATATCTCCATGTATTTAGGTACACTGACGTCAATTACCAATCTGGCAACAAGTCTTGCTCGGAATATGGATAGGCTGTCACTGGATGAGGAGCATTACAACAGACAAGAAGAATGGAGAAGGCAGCTTCCAGAGAGCCTGGGAGAAGGACTGAGACAGGGGCTCTCTCGTTTAGGCATTAGCCTTCTAGGTAATGTACTATTAAATATCAAGTTGAGTGATAATACTATTTTTTCTAATCTGCTCACCAGCCTTTTCTACATGTAAGTTATAATTCCAGATTCTGGGGGTTTTGGTGTTTTCTTGTGAAATAGCCTCACAGTATTTATATGAGATACTGTTTCTTTTTATCAAGATTTAGTGACTTTTGTATGTATTTTTTGTTGATAAAATAATCGCAGATGTAGAATGAGTTTCCTTGTGAAATAATATTTTCACTGTATGCCTGAATCAAAAGAAGAATAATTCTGCATTGGGCAGGGTGGCTTGTAACTAAGTCAGCACAAAGATGTCACCATGCTCATGTTTATTTTCCAATGAGGTACAGGAATGCCTTCTGAACCTGCTTGTTTTTGCTGCACTGTAGATATCAGGAATTCTTGGGTTTGTTTGAAAACCACTTGTGCAGATGTTAAGTAAGCTTTGATGAGGAATTCTGCTATTACAAAGAGACACAGATCATCCTGATTCAGTGTAATTGTATTCATCAAGCAGCCAAGCGAAGTGAAGATTACTCTATCCATTTCAAAACAGTACCTAAAAATTTGAACACTAACCCGCAGTGGAAAAAATCTCTGCGAGAAGTTTTGCAGTAAGGGGCTGGATTTTCTAGGTTACTTCGACTTGTCACACAGCAAAGGAATGCAGAACTGTATTGTTTGGCAGAGTTCCTGAGCATGTATTAAACAGTATGAATCTCTTAGAGATCAAAGTGACCAAAACCAGTCCAGAGCAAAAGGTTAGAAGAGCTGAAGCTTGAAAGGATTTGTCCTCTTTCCTAATCTTCAGTAGTGTACACAACTCCTAAATTTGCAACCGCAACCCTGAAAGCCCTGAAGAGGAAGTGGTAAAAATGTTACAAGTTTGAGTTAAGTTACTGGGAATTATTTTAAGCAATAACATTAGATGATGTGAAGCACTGTCATTTGATAATGCCTGTAAACCGGCAAGCGAGTGTCCTGGGAGAAATGTGCATAAAGGAGAAATTTCATATATTAGTAGCCATTGTCCCAATAGAAAACTGCAACTGGTGTTGCAAATCAAAGGCAGTTTGGAGGAGGTTTTATTTTTCCTTCCTGTTTTATTGGGCTAAGGGCAGTCAGGTTGAGTAGTTGGATGAAAGATTATACTTTTAGAAGCACTGTGTCAGCCTGGAGTGTATGTGCTGGTGAAATGGGTTGGTGATCTTGGCTCAGTTATTAATAAGGCAGCAAGGTAACACGGTGTCTCTATCCCCTTCACTGACACACCAGAGCCCTTCAGAGCTAAAAGCATCAGCTGTACAGCATGAAGCAAAGAGCAAAACTTTTTAGCTTTGGCTGTAATAAGGCGAAGTTTCTGCTGTTCAGGAAAGCTGAGAACTCGTAACACGCACACACAAATACGCCGTTCCTGCACCTCTGTGCGCGCAAGGCTTCCGTCGTTCACGGGAGTACACCCCAGTTAAAAACAAAACCAAAAAAAAAAAGAGTTAGAATTTCAGTGTCCCTGATTTCCTGAGAAATCCGATTTCATGTCAGAAACTTAGAGCTTCATTATTAGCATTTAAATAGTGCTAATCCTCAAGCTAGAGTTCTTGTTCCTATTGCCGCTGTTATTATTTAGAGATTCCTCCCTGCTGAATTCCTCTGTTCTTAGCAGCGGAGGCAATGAAGCACCCAGATAAATAGCTACAGATACTGTATAGCTGGACTTGACAAGTATGGAACTTTCACTAAGGGAGAAATCAAAAACATTCTGTATTAGGCACAATTTTTTAAATTTAAACCTGATTTTTTAAAAGCTTGTTTTCTCTGTATACACAGCAGCATTCATATAAATTGTGTCAAGACCTAAATTAAGAATAGACCTATGTTTTTACAAACACGTCAGACAGCTGTTTCTGTCCTTACTCTTTAGTTTAAAGAATATTGTGGCTTCAGAAAAAAAGAACACTCATAGTTGAACTGAAGGTATCACTGTGCTGCTTTTTTTTCGCCAGCATATTCAGAATAAACATGAACATGCTTACTCTAAAAACAGTTACAGGTTCTTCATACATAACAAAGCAAAGTGAAGCTGCAGTTGTTTTCCTTCAGAAGGATGAAGAGTTTGACGAGTACAGAAATGCAGAGAACAAGACCATTTGAAGCTATAATTTCTGTGACTTTCTAATTGTAAAATTGGAAAGTGTCAAAGAGGTTTCCAGGGTAGTCACAGTACTCTCATGTTCGTGAAAGCCATCTGACCTATGCAAGCAGCTAAAAAAAATTACAAATGCAGGTTTTGTGCCGAGGCGCAGTCGTGTGAGAGCCCTCAGTTCACCGATACATTGTGGTATCTACCCAGAAGGAAGAGTTCCCTTTCTGATTTTTCTGAAAATCTGGCTTATGGTGGCCCTGATTCAGCAGAGCACTTAAGCATGTGCTTAAGAGCTTTGCTGAATCAGGGCCAAAATCATGTACTCTTGTCTCGTCCTCAGTGCAAGTTGTTCCCTGTGGTACATTCTTAAGTGCTTTGTCCTGTCTCATTTTAAATGACTCAAGCACTGTCAGGGTGTTGTTTGATTTGATTGTTATCTTTGGCCAGCTGTTGTCTTCTTTTCTAGTTTGGGGGAGACTTCTGGGTCATTTTATTAACATTTGTGTGTGAAAAGAAGCAAAAGCTTATGATAGGTGTGTTTTTTTCTTTAATATGATTAGACAAAAATGCAGTGAAATCGTATGTAAAATATTCAGATGACTGAATCCCCACAGAGGAGCTCTCTCTTACATTTTGCCTGATGAGGTCAAACTTAAAATAATAATTTATAGCCATGTAAAAGAGACTATTGAAACTATTGGCTTAATTTTCAACTGCGGGTCCTAGTGAAAAATATCATATTGAAGTAGCTCCCTTTAGGAAGCTGAGAATTTCTGATTAACCAAAAAGCTGACAACTATTCAAAAAACCTTTTTTTACAATGGCAGAAGTGCTCGACCTTTCAGTTACTCCTTCCTGCTTTTGGGGGAAGTGAATTGAGTCACGCTGATGGACAGGGTAACTGCCCTGCTAGCAAAGGTAAAGCCTGGGTTTCAGAAGCTCAAATTTTTGTTATTATGGGTGGTAGTGGCTGTTCTTGATGTGTAGCTCTCACTGAATCAGGGCCATTCTACTTTTGCCTATCTGCAACGCGAGATACTGTGAGCCACTGCTAATGCTGAAGTTACTATTCCACACACTAATGCTGCAATACATTAATGCACAGCAGCAGGTGCTCTTTTCTTTGAGCTGCATTTTTATGTGATGTTTGCTGTGATGAGACTACGCTTTAGCTGTGTTTTGGTGTGAAACACTTGCAGCAGTCGTGAAGGACAACAGAGAAGAGAAAAGGAAGCAAAATGGTTTCAGTTTGGCTAGCTTCCAGCCTCATGGAAAAGCATGGCCCATTTCTCTTGGGGGGAGGATTTTTTCCAATCATGCCTTGGTCTGAAAGAGTTTGTCACAAGCAACCCAAGCTTTGCTAAGTTCTGTAAGCTCTACTACATTCACCAAACTTCGTCAGTCTGCACACGAACCAGTTGCTGCCCGTAATCAAATTCTTGAAGTAATCCGATGATATACTCTGAACTATCTGAGTTTTGTAGTTATCAAAGTAACTTTTTTATTGTTACTGAGCAACATGTATTAACCAGAGAACCCCATCTGATGTTTAGCAGATGTTATGTTGTTGCTGGAACCTCTTTGGTCCAGTAATGGAAGAATATGTTTTTGTTTTGTTGCTTTGGTGTTTAATTTTATTGAGGTTTTCTTTATACATACATAATCTGTGTGTACATATGTGGACATGCATATAAAATCAAATGCCTAGGGTAAGGAAGAAAAGAAAAATGGAGAATGGTTTCATTTAAAAAGAAAAATAATGGGCAAGGGACATTACAGGGAAAGGATGGGGACAACAGTAGGACACCATATGAGAGTGTGAGATGAGAGTGGGAAGGGAGGAACCACTACATGTGCTTCCATGCTCTGCTTCCCTGATACCCTACTGAAATCTGACAGGGAGAGACCTCCTGTGGTAAATCCATTCAGGATGGTGCTCCTGCCACAAACTTCGTGTTAGAACGCAAGAAGCCACAGGGGCACCCGTAACATGTGCTTTGCACCATTCCAGGTGTGAGGAGGTGCCCTGAACCTCACCTTTGTATCACCACTATCTCACTGCTCTTGGGTTTTAAGGTGGCTCAGCCTTTGGCCTATTTTTCTTTTCCTTTGCCCACACATACACACAGGAAAGAGGCTGCACAGATCTGGATTCCCCACGCAAGGGTGGTAGGACCAGCCACTCCTCAACGAAAGGAGTAAGGTTATAGTTCATTATGTGATTTGTGGGCATGGCCACAGCACCTGAATGAGTTACATCAATAAATCACAATTTGAGATAAGGAATTACAAAGAGGAAGAGAAGATCACTGGCTGTATTTTTGCAGATAGAACAACAGGACTTGCAAAAGAACTTGAGGGACAAAGGCACAATATCTTCACAAACAAGTTCAGAGCATGCATAAAATGCCAGAGTAACAGAAAGTGTGAAAGTACTAAACAACTGGCTAATTAAGCTATATATTATTTGAGGCACTATATAAATAATCTTATATAACACAGTCACAGCAGTTTCCATTCTGTCTCCTTGTCCTCTGGGCCTAATTCCAGCTGAGAAGTGCCTGGAGCATACCACAGGTCCTTTGGAGTAGGCTCTTATTTATTATTACCTTATAACATTGCTCAAGTGTATTGCAGTAAATAATTTACTAGTGCTAGGACTTAGGTGGATTACATTTAATAAGGCAATAACTTCTGTTCCAAAAGTGCAGTTGTTGTGGATGACCTCAAGAGATAGGGTGAGGGAGGTCACAGGGTAGTGTAATATCATAACTTAGCAGAACACCAAGTATTGTTTCATGCCTTCAAATGCATCACAATTGCACAAAAGACTGCGCAAACAATCCCAATTGTGTAATGTGGTGTTGTGGTATTATTTTAGTCAAGCAGCAGGAGCAGCTGGTAAGTACTAATGAACTGAAAATTGTATCATTTCCATGACATGGCATTAAGGAAGAAGCTTCATGGCCTTTGTGGTACAAAGGGTGAACGTTCAGCTGCAGGCTCAGCTTCAGTGAGTGAGCTCAATTAAAAGCAGGCATCACATTAAAGATAGACCAGCATTTTCTGGGAAAATACTATACATTTATCAGTAAAGGATACATATACAGAAGTTGGAAGAAATCTCTCTAAGAGGAGAGGAAGGAATTTATGGGGGATGCAAACTTCTTAAATTGCTGATGGATAGTATCCCAGGGACAAGGATTTGGGGAAATGTGTGCTGCTTCTCATCCCCATCTTTTCTTTGGACAGAAAACCAGAGTATAAGTACAATATTAGTTCTTGTTGTTCAAAGTCAGCAACTTCTTCATTTATCCAGTGATGGTAAACTAAAACCATCTGAAAACCACTTAGCAACTTGCTGCCTAGTGCATGTCACGCTGGTAAACACATGGGGCCAAATACCTCGGTTGCAATTGTCTGAATCTGTGGATTTGCTTCCTCATACAAAGCAGAATCTTCAAAGATGTCTAGGTTGCAGTGAAAATGCCTGGTTACCAGGGCAACACTCGGTCCTACTCATTAAATAATGGCTTTATCTTGATATTTGCAGCTGCAGGTGCAAACTGAGAGCTGGCCAAGGAGCCTGCAAACTTGCTTTTCACTGAGCAAAGCACCTTGGATCAGGCAGACTGGTGTTGCTTTGTCCAATCCTTGTACTCTTAGCGATTTCCAAATAGCTTATCTATCAAAATTACAACAACTAGGGACATGTCTGTGGTTAAGTGGCTAGCGTAAACTCAAGATCAAAGGAATGTACCACCTCACATACCTGTTTACATTTAGGAAGATTTAAGTTGGAGTTCTTTGTTGATACTAAAAGCTGGGAAGGTCACTTGTGCCACTTGTAAAAGTTTGACCCATGCACATTAAAGTAAAATATGATCATTTTCACAAAAAAGTAACAAAAAGTCTCAAAGTCTAATTCTGCTAATCTTAGTAATATATCAAAAGTTGCATTAGCTTATGACCATTTCTGGCAGTGGAAGAGGATATAAAAATGATCTATTGAATACAAGCAGTTTTTATTCTCATGAAGTCAATCTCACATATGTGAAAATCTCATTTCCATAGGAGCTCAAGTTGTCTAAAACTGGAGGATTTTATTGCTAGCCTAGAATTTTGAGAATTGTTACATGGAACAAGCCAAATTAACTCAGCAAGACCATTTAGGAAAAGTAGTTGAAAGAGGAAAATATACTGTAAGGTTAGGTAATCTGAATGTTTTTAAAAAAAAAAGTCAAGATTTAACTTACAGTGAAGCTAAGGTAGTGTTTAGCTAATTTGTCACATGCTAAATAGCTGTATAAGAAGAGCATGATACAGTCTCTATTCCAAGCACTATTCCAGTAGTAAGATTTCCTCTTATTCTGGGATATTAATCTTCACCACTTACTGGGGACCCTTGTTTTTTTCAGGTGCAATTGCTGGGATTGTGGATCAGCCGATGCAGAATTTTCAGCGAGTATCTGAGGCTCAGGCTTCAGCTGGGCACAAAGCCAGAGGGGTCATCTCGGGTGTGGGGAAAGGAATCATGGGCGTCTTCACAAAGCCCATTGGAGGGGCAGCTGAGCTCGTCTCCCAGACAGGTTATGGTGAGTTTGGCTATTTCCAACGTCTCTATTTAAATTTTAAAATGCTTTTCAGGTACAACCTGCTGTGTCTTGCTTCCTCAGCTCAGTAGCTATGTGACTTAGAGAAAGATTTAGAATACTTACAAATGTTGTGCTGCTTTTCTTAAAAGCCATCATGTTGTGCTTCTCTCTTGTGTTACCGATCAGCAATGTACAACCACAGAAACACAGAATGCAGAAAGCATGAAGTAATTCTTGGAATACAGTAGAATTAGTTACAGAAACATATGTGCTTACAAAAGATTTTTGACATAAAAGGATTAGAGCAACACTATATCCAATTAGAGTGTTATTTTGAGATTGCTTTGTTATGGAAGGAAAGAGTTGTGCTATCTCTGCACGAAGAGAGAGTTATGTTCCTGGGAGAAAGAACTGAGTCATGTAGTGGGAGCATCCCCTTTAAATTGGAGAGTCATGAGGAGACAGTCCTGTTTTTGGATACATGGATAACCTTTTAGCAACCAGAAGTGGGTTTTCCAGCTAGACTTAGCACTTAGTGGCAGTGGTGGCAAATCGTTTCAAATTGATGTGAACAAGAAGTGTAAAAAATAAAAATAAAATATCAAAATACACTAATTCCTTTGCTTCCAGTGTCAATAAATCAAAGCTGTTGGTTTGGATATTTAAGAGGAAATGGTGAGCAGAAGAAGTTAGGGTAGAGAATCAGGGAGACCTGTTGATAAAAGGACAATATGTCAATAACTTTGCTTCACTAATAATACCAGACAAATCTTGCATATTTCAGACTTTCATCACTAGCAATATTTATGTTTGTGATGTGTTGATTAGAATATGCATAGTTCTTGTAAGGCGTACATTTAGGATGCTTCCCACAACATTCGCAACTCATTCCATCTATTTAAAGAAATAATGAAACAATTATTAGAATTCTTTCAAATCAACTTTAGCTTGTTTGTGTGAGTATTAGTAACTGTTCTTCTGAATTATATATCCCATAGGTATAAAACCCATATCAGTAAAATCAGAAACGTTTTTCTGTTGTCGGCTGCCTCTGTGTTGTTTTTGCATTATTCCTTCTAGACCTAATTCTGCTCCCATCTTTATCAAGAAACTTGTAGAGAGGAAAGAAACTATTTTCTTTATCAAGAAAATAGTAGAGGGACACTTTTTATTGCAGATATGGTATATAAGACATCATGTTTTCCATGAGCATGTGACAAAAAGAGTTAGCCAGGAAAAAACATAAAAACTGTATCAATAATAGCTGACAGTGCGTGAGAGGAAAACACACAAAAGTTCAAGTAACTCTTACCCACAACTGAATTGGAAGTGGGACTGTGCCTCTTG
The DNA here is from genome assembly GCA_013399855.1 of Oxyruncus cristatus. Lineage (NCBI taxonomy): Eukaryota > Metazoa > Chordata > Aves > Passeriformes > Cotingidae > Oxyruncus > Oxyruncus cristatus. The sequence goes on from VXAY01000866.1 coordinate 235,339, forward strand.
GGGGGGACCAAGGGGTGTGGGGGACCACACAGAAATAAACACATGTTCTCTCTTTCTCCATCTGTAAATAGCATTTTCACTCACATAATGCTGAGAACCTCGGTAAGCCAACTGTTACAACTGGGATGCTGCTTTTAAGTATTACCATCAACATGTGTGCTAAAAATTAAATGGTTTTTTTCATCACTGATGTTATGTTTAAATTATTATCCATTGTGTAAAAAGGAATCTAAGTTATTGACACCCTTGTGCAAAAATGCCTTTGGAATGCTTAATTAGAAAAAAGAAAATTTCTTCAATTTATTTGGAGAGCAACTTTGCACCAAACCATATAACAGTAGTGCTTGCTGCATAACCTGCTTTGTGTCTGTCATGTAAAAAAATTTAAAACTACTTAATTTGTGAATTTTTTTGCAACCAACTCATTCTTTCTGGTGACCATACCTCATCATTAAGAGTTTACAGGCCATCTGAAAGCACACATACTGTATCATCTTCAGCTTTGGAGTGTCTAGAAACCTGTTTAACTGGTGCTTGTAGTCTCCGTTCTGTGCTGGCATTAAGAAGAATTCACAATAAACCAGATGCCCCAGGAGATCTCATAAATGTATATGGATCTGTGTTTAACAGCTGGATTAAGCAACTGAACATTTAAATACAGTATCTAGGCAAACTTGCCTTCTAATTTGTACCAATCCTGACACGTATATGAAAGTATTTTAATATTAAGCAACAAAGTTAACAACGGTCTTGATTTTTTCTACATAAATCCTAAGTGATGTGTCTGATCCTACTCTGAAGTGATGGCTCTCAGGAGCATTATGTTTCTCTTGATTGCATGTGTATGGCTAATTCAGAGAACACATAGTGGGGCTTTTTTTGTTTCTTGCTAATGCAGGATCACTGGGGTTAAGTGCACAACTCTTGCATTGTAATATTTAATGAATTATCTTGACTACAGCTTCCAAAGATGTGACATCATTTTGGATCTGCACTATTTTATGAACTGCTTCAAACAGATGACATCACTGCAACACGCAACTGTTTTGTAGAAAACAACTACTAAAAAACCTGAACTCTCTTACCACAGGTATTTTGCATGGAGCTGGACTTTCTCAGCTTCCCAAGCAGCGCTCTCCTCCAAATGATCAACATGTTGAGCAGGCTCCAAACAGCCACGTCAAATATGTCTGGTAAAATTATTTAGACAATTGCTCATTTTTACATCTACATTGTTTATTAATAGGTTCTGGCCTGTGGTCAAGTTAACAGGCTGCTTCCCTAGGAAAGGCTGAGTTATGGCAGTTTGTTTAGGAACATTAAACACAAAGGTAGTGCATAGAAACCCAATCTGCAAATGATGGGCTGCTGATCTGCATCCAGCTCTTAAACTACAGAGCTGATCTTTATTTAATGGCATTCAGTGAGTTCTTACTTATTTATCATTGCACCAAGCCCAAGAAAAATACTGCACATCTCCAGAAACAGCTGTTAGTGAAGATAGCTTTATTTTCTGCCCTGAATCTCTAAGCCACTTCTCAGGGTAATTTTTCTATTATCAAGGAAATAGGATGGGAAATAGGCTGACCTAGCACAGATATTAGGCCAATTTTGCAGTGAATGATTAAGGGGTTTTTATAAGTAACAATTTCACATTCATTCTTTAAATCTGAAGTCTAGTATCTTTCAATAATGGTGTTTTGGATACACTCCCTGGCTTATTTTACATCTGTAGGTGATAGCTACAGGCTTAAGTAAAAACATTAGTGATCAAAATAAGCCCTGGAGGACCCGATGCACAACACTGACAACTTCTTTTTTTCATCTTTTTTTTTTTTTCTTTTTTTCCCTTGATAACGCAGGAAAATGCTGCAATCTCTAGGAAGGCCAGAGGTCCATATGGCCTTAGATGTCATGATTGTGAGTGGATCAGGCCAGCAGCATGAAGGCTGCTTGCTGCTCACCTCAGAGGTGCTCTTTGTCGTCAGCATCAGTGAAGACACACAGCAGCAGGCATTCCCCGTGACTGAAATCGATTGTCTGGAAGATGATCAGCAAAAAGATCTGCTGAAGGTGCAATTAAAGCAGCAGAGAGTGCCTTCTGATTTGGAGGTAAAGACTTGAGTATGTTTTTCATTCCAAGATAAAGTTACAACTGATGACGATGCTTTTGGCAATGGGGATGGTCACCCCTTGGTGATACTGGGTCGGGAGGCCAAAGGTATAAGGGCCAAACTGGGGACCTGCTGTTTGCTCGTGCCTTGTACTTGGCTGTGTTGCCCTTTGGATGAAAGGGATGTGTCTCCTCCCTTCTGTCCCCTTGTTGATCATGATACACCATATCTATGACAGAAATTTTCTGAGGGAAAAAGTAGAGGAAGTCTGGGTTCTTGGTAAGCAGGACCTCTTTTCTGAAAAGGTTTTCATGCCTAGATGTGCACAAGGTGTTTATTGTTTGGCGAGTCAGTATTGCTGCCTGTGCCTACAAGGTCACAGCAAGAGCAGCTCCTTTTATTCTTCTGTGAATTCTGTTGACAGATCAGTGGTGCTGATGCTCCTTTCAGGATGTTTCTTATCTTGCCACTTCCAGTGCAGTTGTTTTGCTTGGCTGCCAGTTGTATTTGCTTCTTTAAATCTTCCTTCTTCTGCAAATGCTAACTTTAAACTGTGTCAGTTCTTTTCTGAGATTGGATGCATCAAGTGTTTGCCAGTAAGAGCATGAAACATTCATCTTCATATTGAAGGATCTCTAAGCCATTTGAATACTTTGGGTTTTGGATGAATTATCTTCTTTTAATGGTAGAAGGGTGTTATATTTTTGCACTTTTGGGAAACAATGTTTATTGTATTAAATTCCCAAGTGGAATCATATGAGAGAGCATTTCAAAAACATACAAGCATGTCCCAGTTGTTTTTATAGAAGTGTGTCAGGTAGTTCATGAACTGCTATACCAGAAATTTCTGTTTAAAATGGAAGAAAAGAACATGTAAAACCCCATGAAGTATGAGGTGTGACAAAAAGTAGGAGCATCTTTATTCAAATCCTAACTTTGCTGAAGTGACTGAAGAGTTTTGCCATTGATTCCAGCACAGCAAGGACTTCATCTGTGTCGTGACAGCACTTGAATATTTTTGTGACAGCTTTTCTTAGTGCTGAATTCTCTATTTACATTTGTTGTCTTTCCACTAACCTCAGTTTCACAGAGCACTGTTGACTAAAATTGCCTTCCCTCATCAAAAAGCTACATGAGGAGTTACTTAAATTTTGATGCAAGCGGGCAAAGCTCAGGTTTTTTTGTCCCTGAGTGCCGAGTGGTTAGGGATGGCTTATATCAGAGTGAATCCGGACTATCCTCCTCAGTCCAGAGCTACTGTCCTGGAGGGAAGAAGAAAAAAAAATTGATCTCCCTAAGGCTCTTGATGCACTCAACCTATCCCAACACTAAATTTAGCACCAGCTTAGATCTTTTTTTATTAGATTGGAGTGTGACAGCTTTTGTCTTTGCATCTGGTTTTCCAAGGGGTGAGGAGTAGAATGCTGCTTTGGGAAAAGGGCAGCTTGCCCAAAGGTTGCTGCAAGAGAGTGATGAGGGGCTACCTGTCTGGGAGAAGGGAAGGCAAGGGTCAGGGAGCCTAATTCTAGTCCCCACAGCTGCTGCAGCTGGGAATGTGTAGGATTTATGGGCAAGTGGCTCCTCTACATGCACAGAGCAACTCTACCTGGCAAGTGCAGAGTCCAGCTTTCCCACACACACACACTAGTTACACATGGTAAGCGTGACCTCCTTTGGAGGTACTGGACCAAATACGTGGGGAGTTTATGAAGTTGTGGATGGAAATACGGGAGTCCTACTCAAGTGGTGCAGCAATGCACCACCAGGAGCTGTAAGCCTTGAACCAGTACAGCCTCAGTACAGCATCTCTTTTGTTGACACAGGCTCTTGAGATGGCAGTGAAAATGTGTGGCACGGTGAAAGCTGTGAAGAGTGCCTATGCCCTGGTGCAGCAGTCAGTGATGGCAAGACAGCAAAAGTTGAGTGATGCTGTAGAAAGCAGACCTGGCAAAATATTCCTTCAGAATGCAGATGCTTATGCTTAAATTTGTGTAAAAATTTAAAGAAATGTGCTGTAAGAAGGAGCAGTTGAAAGTAAGGGAGACCAGAATAAAAGGAATTGGAATTTTTTTATGTTAAGGCAGCTATGCAATGAAAAATTCCAAAAAACTTCGTATAGTTTTAGTCATTACCTAGAGATAAGTAAAATTCTTTTGTAAGTAATGTTTACTGTGGGGTTTTGCCTTAGTGGATTGGGAGACCTCATACTTAATGATTTCCTTTCTGCAGCTGAACATGTCAGTTCTGTGGTCCTCTGGGGTGTCATGTGCAACACCAGTGCTGATGGGAGCCAGAGCCTTCCCTTCAGCTCCCTGTCAAGAGCTGCTAAAAACTGGATGTGATGCGATTAGGAAAAGGAACCTTAGGAGGAACAAGTTGTGACTTGCAGCTGAGCAGCCTCCGAGCTGCAGACCTACACCTAAATAGGCACAACTCCTCAATATTTAAAACGAGGCCATCTTGTTGCACTGGAGATGTCCTCAGCTGATGTGCAGACATGTCTGTGCATGATGACATTAGTAAAGATGGACAGAATTTTTAGCTGGAAAATGCCTAGTCAAGTCACCCAAAATATTATGATAAGTTTAGCAAAACAGAGGTAATGTTACCAAATGTAAATTATCTCTATTTTTCTGACTGATTTAGTCAAAAATGCTAGAAATAATGCAGCAAATTGAAACAATTCATTTCAATGTTTAAAAATTCCACTTTTTTGTCTTACTGCTCACAAATATAGTTGCCAAAAGTTTTGTTTCAGCTCTGCCCAAAACAGTTTCTCCCATTCCCTCTCCTCAGCTTCTTGGAACAGTTAGGAAACAAAACATGAGTTTCTACAGCTGTAATCACCAGAGATATTATAGAGCATATTTTGACTCCTTCAGCAATTGGTTTGCCTGATGGCTTGTTCGCCTCCACAATATATAACTTAATCCATCTGGCTAGGAATAGCCTGGATGGATTCTTGAAAACTCTGGCACTGACAACACTTTTATTGAAAGGGAAGCATTAATTGTACTTGGATTATCTTCCAAAGTAATTGACACACTACTTGCTTCCAGACAGATGTCGAACTCAAAAGGCTTGCTCTTCCAGCTGCTCTTGGTATAGCTCATAATATCAGGAAGACAACAACAAATCGAAGGGCCCTTCAAAGATTCCAGTATTTTTTTGTGGTAATCTGCAACAGGGGTTTCATGATGGTGCTACATGTTACCATCTTTGGAGCTGAAAACCAGTCTCTGGATTTTTCAAAGCAGTGTTAAAAAAACTCCTTAAGAACCAGATCTCCTTAGTCGGTGTGCACAGAGGAGCCCAACACATCTGGACTGCCCAACACAGCTGTTGTATCTGTCTACTGTGGAGTCAGAATTGCTGAAGGCTTATACTTTATAAGCTATAATGGGAGGAATTTTAGAAGCACTGTGGAGTTCTTAACCGAGAAGTATATTCTGACTCCTTCAGCTATTGTTTTGCCTGATGGCTTGTTTGCCTCCACAATTTATAAAGCCAAAAGTTCTTGACCCTTGCAGCATGAAAGGGAATGATATCTGTACTATTCCTCCAGCAGGTGCACTAAGCAACCCTTAACTAAGTTTTGAACCATTGAATGGTCTGGATATTAACATGATAGTTGTGCAAAGCCGTGGGTGAGAGCACTTAGTGACAATGTTAGGTGTCTTTTGGGAAAAAATGCAATTCCAAGCTTCTGTTCTTGACAATATAAGCTAAACGGAAAGTGGCTGCAGAAGCAGACCACTACAGATGAAGCCCTCTAGAAGCAGGCAGGGTCCCAGTTACTTCAGAAGACCATCCAAGCACACTTAGTATTTCCTCCAGGATAATTATGCCGTATTTGTGGAATGTAGCCTGAGGCTGAATGAAGAATGGGTTCACAAGAGTAGGTGAATGGGATGCCAGCACCATTTCCATCTCCTTTGGTAAGCTGGGTCTTCTGGTCAGTGTGGAGGCAGAACCCAGCTGCCCTTGGGCTTACCTCTCTAGAAGGAGAAATCAGGAAAAAGTGTGGAGCCACCTACATGCAAGATTTACCCCATAACTTAAAACCTAGTTTACATAGGTGGTGCTTCAGCATATTTCTCTCCTTTCAACTGGTGAAACAGACTGCCTGCTGAGATACTTCTGCTGAGCCACCAGACTGAAGTCGTGGTTCAGACACCATTCTCCACAGTTAGCCATGAGTCTGCTGCAGAGTCTGCCTTCTGATTTTTCCCTTCCTTAAGGTCGTTCATGAAAACAGCAGTCTACTCTGCCCATTTCATCATTTCTGCTGTTTCTAGGCATAGGCTTCAACCTTAAGCTTCTGAGCTCGTTCGTGAGCCCACTTCCTTTAGCATTTTTGTGATGATGATTGAAAACAGGAGTGTTTCTACTTGCTGAGCAGCAAATCCATCTCCAAAGGCATAGTAAAAAAAAACCAGAAGGGACTGTTTTGATGTGAATGTGACATCTGTCACTATCTATCAATTATATTAACTCTTTCTTCAAATAAGCAATGGTGTATTTAAAATGAGTCTTGCAGTCCAGAGATGTGACAAGATACTGATCATGGAATCCAACGGCAGTTTGACAATATCATCATATCTCTTAAGACATGTGAAACTCCTTGAAAGACATGAAGAAGATAGCGGTCTGTAAATCCTTAGTGTGATGTCCAACAACCACATTTGAAACCCTACAGAAATTAAACTGGTCAGCAGTTCTGAAGCTGTAAATAAGGAAGCATCAAATCCTAGCCGTGGGGTAGCTCCTGTCTTTTTGTTCATTATTATATTTTGGAAATAACTTCTATCCTGAATGACTTAGCTGGTCATACTACTGTAGCATCCACGGTGGCATTTTTGAAATAAAGTTTTTTTGAAACATGCAATTAATTAGCCTGATGCTTTTGCTGTCTACAAAGAGTTCATCTGTTGTAAAGCTCTACTCATGGCCAAGGTGTCCATCCATGAAATTCTCAAAAGATACTGCTTAAATTTTCTGCGGCAGAGTTAGAGCTCCTCAGAAGTGCCCAAAACAGCAGAGGGGAGGACTAATTCACCAAGGACTAAATTATGGGAGAACATTGTTGATTTATAAAATCCTTTGAACTATCGGAAGACACATTTCAGGGAGGAAGATTTCTAAGAGCGTAATGTGGAAGTCATTGTCCTTACTGCTCAGTTCAGTTGCTGTCAAATACTCAGTAATTATTTTATCGTATCTGATTTCAGGCTGATGGAGCCAGAGAGAGACTGTCAGAACAACAGTACAACCGCCTGGTGGAGTACATCACAAAGACATCCTACCACCTCGCTCCCAGCACCTCCACAGTGCCAGCACTGCAAACTGTGGCTGCTGAACAGCCCCCAACTATAACGAAAACCTATCAGTATGTAGTTGATCCAAATTTTGCCCAAGTATTCATTAGCAAATTCACCATGGTGAAAAATAAGGCCTTGAGGAAAGGATTTAATTAATAGTTGTTTGTGTTGAGTAATGTTGTACCAGTGTGAAAGTAATGCTTTCTCTGCAATAACCTACATCAAGTAGAGATGCATATAATTTTTGAGGAGGTAGAAATTGGTAACAAAGCCCAATAGCTTTTCTAATCGTAACAACATTCCTGCTCCCTTAGCCAAAATACTAGTGGTGCTGGAAGGAAAGTGTTCTGGCAAATGAATAAAGTGAGATGGAACAGCCTTGGACTACAGCTCAATCAAAATCCCTTTTCAATAACCAAAAATTAGGGAAAAACTGCGTGCATGCAGACATTTTTGCCACACACACAAATGTGTATCAATACCTCTGTATCATCTTTTAGGGTCTGCCAGTTTCTGTTATAAACCAGGTTTATAACTCAGCTGTAAAAACTTGCTCAAGGCTGAGCCTTTCCCCCCACACCCACACTCCCCCAACATGTGCATCCTGAGGCAAAACATTTTCCCCCACTAAATCTGAAAAACCCAGTGTGGCTGTTTTAAGTTACTAGTGACAGCTGGGTTTTAGCACCACTTTAACCTTAAAATAGCTTCCTTTATTTGACTGAAGTTTTGCAGGACATTAGTCCGTAATGTAAACTAGTGCCTTTGTGTGGTTTGGAGGACAAAACATGAACTACAACACGAATTTATTTTTAAAACTGTCTGTATACAGAAACTTTATTTTATCCACCATCAGATTTTCAGAAGTACTTTCAATGTATGTATGACTGTGCATTGTCTGGTCGTTAGCTGGAAGTAACATGCAGTTCAAAAATTTAAGAAACAGAGCTGTCTCCTTAAAATCCATAAGCTCAATGTAACCCAGATGTGCAGGTGCTAAGTACAGCCTTGTGGGGTCTTGCTTGTTTCTGATCTGCCACCACTATGTTGTATGTGCTCCCTTCAGCCCTAATTCATTTTATGCTTATCATCTTCAAATAGATAAAACCAGGGATATTTAGAAACATGACCTTTCAAATATGTACTAAGCAAAGTGAGATTTTTTTTTCCAAATTGATTGAAAACTATGAACCCACAGGCACCAATTACCTTAATAGTTAATGGTGCCATCACAATACACTTACAAATATATGTTAAATACCTGTATTTCTTGTAGTAGACAAGAAATTACTGTCTCTGGGCACAGTTAGATGACTTTATAAACCAAATCTGGCTACGGCAGTTTTATTTTAAAACCCAAAAGCTTACTTGGTTTTCAACTATGCATGTTAACTTTTCTCCCCTTTTCTATGTGCTTACGGACATGAATTTTGTCTGGAGATTCCCAAACATGGCTGGAATCAGAGACAAGAACTGGAATAAAATCTGATCACCATTTGGAGCATATGCTTTATAGTTAATAACTTCTATGCACACTTGATATGACCAAGTGCACAGTAAATAAGAATGTAGTAACTGCAATGTTTTTCATGTGAGTTGTTTTGTTAAAAGGTATTTCTAAAAGCTATGTCTCTCATGTACTGAGAATTCCAGGGCCTGGGGTCTGCACTGTCCTTTTCTGACTGTGAAGTAAGCCCATCCATTATCAACATTTCATACAGTGGTTTAATAACTTAGTCATTGTTTAAATAACACTATTTAAAAAATCTATATGTATATACACACCCATGCTTCGTTCCTGAATATTTTATGGGAATTGTTTAATATTTCTAATTTTGCATTTTGATGGATAAATTGTAATATAATGGAATTGTTTAAAGATAATAAAGCTATTCCTATAATACTTGGGTTTGTGAGGTGTTTGGTCATTGAGTTACAAGATGCAGAACAATGACAATACTGACGTACAGATTTCACGTGGACCCCATTAGATGTTGGTCACTGGACTTCGTAGTGTACTAGAAAATGCAATAGATCATGACAATGCTTTGGAAGCAAAAACTGATGATTAGATTGCCAAAAAATGTGTACTGAAAAGTTTTATGCTTTTGTGACTGAATCAAAACAGTACTGTAGCCACCATTTGAGTGAGACCAATCTGTTCCTTATTTATGGAGTACACAGACAAGCCAAGGGGATGCAAACACACCTGTAAAAAATGAGGGACAGCAGTTTCATTTCTAAAAGTTTGTAGATTTCAGCCATTATTTAAAATACATTTGTGTTTTTCCTGAATTACAGTCTCCTGGAATAAACACTTGCTTAAATTACACTTTTCTTCAGTGAATTGAGCTGCATCTTTACTGCATTAGACAGGTTCTTTCTCCCCCTTCTGACCACATGTATGGAAACGAGTGGAGACGGCACATAAATCAGCCTCTCCTACATATGAGCTGTGTGAACTATGAAAACAAAGTTGTCCAAAGAGCAGCTGCCTGTACTTAGCTGCTAAAGCACTGCAGTGTGTACTCTTAAAACATGCCTACTCTCATAATGCTCTTTAGACCTGGAGAGCTCACAACTTCAGATCTATCTTTTTAGTTTGCTCCCAGAACAATCAATCACTCCTCAAACACTTGAGAGTAAAGCAAGCCAGCCAAAAAATTTGAAGGCATGGTCAGGCTTATATACAGAAAGACCTTTCCCAAATCAAATAACTCCTTTTTATATATTATTTCGTACATAAATATAGCAAAAACCTTTAGACAGTTGGGATGGTCTCAGAGCAGACAAGCATGTTTTTTCAGCCCTGCATCTCCTAGAAACAGGATGCCTGTAACAAGCAACCGATTAGGGTCTTATTCACAGGCCTTGTTCTATGCTAAATCCCACTCCCATTCTTCGTAAGATAGAATTAGCTGAACTCTTACTGACAAAGGCAAAAAAAAAAAAAGGAAAACCGGCAGGTTAGTGCTGATTTCAGAAAAGCAGGTTAGGTACCCAGCTTTGCCCTCCCTACTCCAGAGGAATGCAAGCTGTGGGTTGGTTGGCATTGCCTGCTGAAGGGAAGTACTTGCCTTGCATCCAGTGTGAAACCAGAATGTATATAGAAAGCAACGATTACAGCCTGCAGATTCTCAAAGCACAGCCATAAAAATTAGAGCTCACCTTTGTTGAATACATTTAGCCAGAGACATCTCTACGCTCTGCTGAATTATCAAAAACTGCCTTCAATCACAAAACTCATTTCTTTAAATCAACATGTGCTGGTTACTGAAGGAACACAGACTACAACTACTGCTTGCTACAACAGTTTAGAAGAAAGAATTTAAAAGTAATTCATTGCAACTGGGAAGAACAGAGGGACTAGAACTGCAAGGGAAGTCATCTCTATTAGCCTGCACACCTGGCAGTAGCCAGTTTCTTTGCCTCTGAAGCTGTCAGTATGACTGAAGACCACTGGCTATTTAAACGTGCACAGGCCTGAGAAAATGTTAGTCAGTACTTAATGGCATACAATGTTTATACTGTACATTGGGAAGATAAATGGGTATCATTTGCTATTGTTAAGCTCTGGTTTACATTTATAGAAGGGCTATTTTGATTACTAGATGGTTTCCCCTGCATCACTAATGTCAAATTCTTTCTCTGCTTAAAGGAAGCGCTGTCTGTATGAGAAGTTCAAAGAAAATCCCACGTTGGTCTAAAAAGTGTTCTGGATCACATACGTTACTTACGTGCTTTCATTAGTCCAAATGTTGTTCAAGGATACCTATTAAGTGTTAAGTAGTTAATGATCCATGTAAAATAATAAGAGTTACTCCAAACAGGATTTGAACCGAAGACCTTCAAATACAACACAGATGGCCTAATTTGTCATGCTGCTTCATACCAAACCTCCCCTTTCACACAGTCAGCTTTTGACTGCTCTCCTAGTACCCACATGCAGCAAACAAAAGCTGCAGTCCTAGTACCTCCTTTATCCTGAGCAACAGGCACTGACAGCCTGTCCTCACTGACAGGTATCATGGCATAAGACAGAGCATCAGGTCTCAGACTGCACAGAACATAGCAGAGATCCAAACTGTGCTTAGCTGACTACTTCCAGATATTGAAAAGGTGATGATACATATCTAAAAGCAGCATGCCAAGATTTTCATTACCATAATATCCTAGAGTATTTATTTTATCTGCCCATACCCCCTTTCCCCTTGTACATCAAACACACATGAACATGCCTGCAGTTTAGTCATTTCCTAGTTAGAGTAACTAACATACTACGTGAAAGAATAGGCATGTGCAGTCTGTAAGTCTTGCTCTAACAGTTTGCTGCTGTAAGCGCAAATAATTCCTGAAGACAGCAGAAAAAGACAGGAAGGTTGGCTAGTGTATTTCCAGAATGCCTCTCCAAATTCTTTCCTCTCTAGGTCAGCTCACCTTGTGAAGCCTGAGATAACACAGACCTTTCCAGAAATCTATCCTCTCCCTCTCCCTTCCTGTAGTATCTGTCCTCTTGCATATTCCAATCAGCAGCTGGGACAACCTAGCTGTCATTGCTTACAGATATACTGTGTTATCAAAAGTGGAATTGGGCCAAAACAGACGCAAATAATTCCTGAAGAAAATTAGACTTAGTCATCTTGTGCAGTTTCTGACCATCTTCAGCAAACCTGAGTAGTTTCCACCACTCTTCCCAGCATCTGAGCCTTTAAGCATTTCTACATTAATGAAGACAACTAAATGCCACTGATAAATGTATTTTATTTATTGAGTTACATTAGAGTGTGCCATACACTGAATTGCATTACACTTAACAATTCAGTGAACAAATAAGGTTCGGTCATCAGGTCTCCTTGGACTAAAGGGGATCTGCAAGATAAAAAAATATTACGTTATGATGGACAAACTTCATGCTCCAAGTAAACATATTAGTATGTAAGAATGCAAAGCAACAGAGAAAAATGTTTATGTGGTAGTTTAGTCTAGAGGAATTCCCCCTGTTATTTCCTGATGGTTTAAGAATCATACACCCTTCATGTGGCAAACAGAAGTGAAACATGGAACAAATCAAGAGCTGGAACAACACTGCACAGCACATCAGATTCTCTATACATGCTGCACTGGTAACTGAATCAGTCTTGCTGAGGGACTGCAGGAGAAAGGAATGCAGCCTTCGGATAGGAGCCAGAGAGGAAACAAGTGGTGCAGGCAGCCTACCAAGGAAGGAAGAAAACCAAATTCAAATTGCTTCTCCGCATTATACTGAACACCATCCAAGACCAGCTGTGCTCCATGACAAGAGTCATGCAAGTGGTTAGCACCAAACTCCAAGCCCTTTCTTCTATGACTGAGCACACAGTCGAGGTAAGGGTAGGACACTCCTCAGATTTACACTTGCACTTAGTTTCCATTGTCAGGATCACCACACAGTGCCCACACCAAGTTGATGACACACTGAGGTGCTGAGGTGCCTCCATGCCCAGCAGGAACACATGGTGCAGAGTGCCCTGCTACCACCTTAACTAATGAATTCTCCTCCCTGCCTACCCTACCTTTTCTTCAGTTCTGGGGCTGACTACTGATACCAGAGTGAGTATTCAGTGAGGTTAAGCCACTATATTTACTGCCACATACAGAATATAGTCCAACTACACTCAGAGATGTAGAGTGTGCATGACCACTGTACCCTTTGGTAATTCTACCAAAAAAAAGGTATCAAATTCAACCCCCATAGCTAAGATTTAAACTACTGAGGCAACCAAGAATGTCTTCCATCGGTTCTGTGTACTTGTCCTTTACAGAACATTTGAAACACTGGCATCGTTTTCCCCTTCTACTTTTCTATTCATGTGCAGGCACAACAAAAAACCACCTCTTTCTACTATGGAGTGAAAAATATCTGGTTTTATATAAATGGGCTAAGGAATAAGAAGCATCAGCAATTCAAACAAAATCACATAAAAAGATTTGTCTCACATTTTCTTTTGAGCCAGTACAATTAAGAAATGGAAGAAATGTTTAGGAAACATTTAATTTTAACAGGTGCACACAATGCACAACTTTTTATTTTTAACCTGCAAATGGGAACACAAGCTAATTGAGCTCTATCTGCACTGAAAAAAATCCTGCTCGTGATTCTAATTAAATATTCAACATGCACCCTTGTTGACAGTGTTTGTTTCAAATGATTTTACCACCAGATGGCCCTTCAGAATACACTGATGAAGGCCACCTGACTAAAGAATGCAATCCAATGTCTAAGGAAGTTTAGAAGTGACTATATATTAGCAATAGGACTGAACCAGAGGCAGAATTACCAAGATTTAAACCAGGTGAATGTAAAATTTCATTATGTATCTTTGTTGCACTCATAGCTAAAGAGCAACAGTATCCCACTCTCCAAAAGAAAAATAAAAAAACACCACCAAAAAAAAAAACACACACACCACACAAAACAGCAACAAAAAAACCCACTACCAAGTGGGAGTTGGTAGTTTGGGACTGACGAAGTTTTTTTTTTCCTTTTTCTCTAATTTTTTAGAAGAGATGGAGCTCTGGGCTTTTTATGTAATTGTGTTATGCAGAAACCACATAGTTGCAGATTGTCACAAAACAGAATATAGTATTATTAGTGTTAAGTACAAGTCTTTTGTTCAATGTTGCTGCTTCACGCAAACAGGCTGAGAAAACCCAGCTGGCCAGGATAATTAGAGCGACAGATTATCACATAATGATCACAATATGAAAACATTGCAAAAGAATGAAAAAGCTATCATTGTAGATTAGTCTGAAGTAATTTTAGAAGAAGCAGAGAACTCAAGGTAAAAAATTTGCATCGAGAAAGGTGGAGGAACTCTTTAGTGAGTTGTCACATGAGCTTGTGCAGTTTGGTATTGCAGTTATTAGTAACTACAGCACAGCTGAAATCAAGACTTTTTTCCTGGTGTTACAAGTAAGGGAGAACACAGAGCTGTACGTCACTGCGATTTTTATATATATAAATGTGTGCGTGTGTGTGTGTATAAACGTATTTTCCCCCATGACTAGTTATCTTGCCCCTCTCACCAACTTCAAAATACAAAAGGATGTGCAGAAGCTGTCTCTGTTTCTTATATTAAGATGCAAGCTATGAGAGAGAAACAGCCTCTCCATTTTCTCACTCACTGTACCACCACAAGTATGTGAGCAGTAGATAGAGGCAGCCCCAAGTTAAACAGTTCAAGATGTGACAGCATCAACATAATAGTGGAATCAGGGAAGACTTGCAATTTAACAGAAGAACTTTGTCTCCTCTCCATGGCTGCATGAGGAGGGCAAAGGCCTGGCATCAGCACTCTGTCTCCTGTATCACTCAAGTTAAATTACCCAAAAGGTATTCAGGAGCTCCTATCCTGCCCTTACCCCCAGCCCTCAATTCCGCTATTTCTTCACATTTTTATAACCCAGAGATCTCTTGAGTGCAATTTGTACCCTTTTTCTTTGGAAATCCCTTTCGATTTGAACAAAAAGGAAGAACCTCCCAACAGAAGCACAGCATCTCACTGAAACCATCTCATTTACTCCTGTACTAACACAGAGTAGCTTACTACCTTCAAATGCAGCTTACCATCATTTGGGTGGTGCACACTCAAACACACCAGCTGCCTTCATGGCTTCAAAGTCCTTCATAGCATCATAATTTTTATAGAACTCTGCATAAGCTCGTTTTCTGGGTTCAGCAACTCCAAACTGGAAAGTAACACACACAAAATTAAAGCTTGCAAAGCTTTATTGAATTTTTTCTTTCGTTAGTGCTGTAATTTCTATCAGTGGATATTAGTCTAAAAGGCCTTTAGCTGAAATTATTAAATATTACTTTGTTCCTGTTAAAATCCACAGTTCAGGCTACCTGACTTATTGGTCAGAAAAACAAATGAGTGAAGTAAAACCTGAAAAAGAAGGTATGTTACAAAGCAGCACATCACACATTTAAGATCCAAAACCACTCCATTTATACTGATACTCATGTGTTCAACACCATCCCTGCTAATAGTTTTATACATAAACCATGTCATTATGGCAAATTTTATGCCTGCGGGCAGCTGCAAAACTGTAACTCCAGATAAAATGGCATCCTAAACTGAAGTTTTACTAGATTTGACTTACACTGTAAGTCAACTTCAGAAGCCTGGTAAAATTTTACAAGACTGCCAAGCCACTCTTACAGCTCACCAACATAAAAAGACACAATCCTGACTCCTTGGATACTCATTCACCTGAAGCACAAGAATATGCTCAAAAAGCCCCCAAAGAGGTGAAAAGAAGTCCAAGGTGGGTTTGTACAACAGCATCCAACAAGTAACAAAATAAATTGCTACTGAGATCTGAGTTACTTGTTCTAAGTATGGTCTGCCACCTTACCAATGTATTAGTGTGGGGGTGCCAAATTAGGGATGCACCCAGAGACTATAAAAAAATTTATATTGTTAAGTCTGACCACAAATAAGCTTGTCTACCTCTTAACAGATGCACTGAGTACATGTTGAGCTTTAACCGTGCGAGCTTATTGTTTCTGATAGACATTTGTTGCTCTGACAAGTTTGAGGTTTTGTGAACTACCTGAAATTACCTTCATTTCTAGTCACTTGGTACAGCTTTCTGCTGCAAATAGTATATGCGTGAGTTCAATGTGCAAACCAAGATCCCATTGTTCCCCAGGAATTCACAGTGTTGTTTGCCTTGTGTATGAGATCCCAGAATTATTTAGTTAAGGGCACCCAAGAACAACTACTGCTCTTGTAGAGCTCTCAGAAGACCAACCTGTGTTTTTCTGGAAATGTAATTGTACAGTTCCACATGATACTTCCAAAGAAAGGACAGAGGGATCACACCACCCCTTCCCACACTGATCTCTTTAGTGGAAAGGATGGGTTTTCCAAATTGCTTAAGAGCAAATTTTCTGAACTCAGTCAAGAGATAAGATTTTGACAACTCTAGGATAATATGACAGAGAGACACACAAACTATGCAGAGTTCATGTGCATCAACTGTGTGAATGATCAAGTGCAGTCTGGGACTGAGAGACTCCAGGTTAAGTTGTCACAAATTGCGTGATCTTGATCACGCAGCTTAAAGCATCACGTTATTCATATCATTTCTTCAAATGAAGATTAGCAGGATTTATTTATGTTTTGGAAACATGCTTACAAAAATACATTACTAAACTCTTCTGATGAACAGCTCAACCAAATCTCAACAGAAAAATATTATGAATTCTTAAAACACTCTAACGAGCCCACCTTGTATAAAGCTGCACATCCTATTGACACAAAAAATGCCCCAAAAAGGTGAAACTTCATCCTTCTCGCCAACAGGCGCCGCATTTGTGGCTTGGGCAACAGTGCAGACGACATGGTGACTTTATTTCCTAAAAGATGAAAGGAAAACAAAAAAGGAGATAAGGAGAGCTGCAGGAGAAGCAGCTCTACTGAAACAATTTTCTAGATCTAGATCGTGCCTTTTGTATGGTGTAACCATCATATTCACGAGATAAGCAACAATGCTCCCGTGTATTTGACCTTCCAATGACAGCATTTAAGGGACAACATTCAAGGGCAACCTATGTATTACATGAATCTAAATCATTTTTTACACTCTTTGCATCCACTACTTGTGGAATCAAGACTAGCCTTCGCTGCTCACACTAAATCCCCCCCTCCCTGCAGGGTCTCCCCTTCCAGGCCTGCTGTCACGGAATTAAGGTCAGAAGACACTAAGCGGTCCCGGAGCCGGACTGTGCCCAGCCCCGCGCCGCTCCCCGCTCCCAGGGCGCCCCGGCCCCGCTCTGCTGCCGCCGCCGCCGGGCCCGGCCCCGCCGCCCTCA
>VXAY01000866.1:252922-330681 GCA_013399855.1 Oxyruncus cristatus
GCCCTGCGCGCGGGGACAAATCGGAGTCGCGAAATGACTTGGGTTGGGAAAGACCTCCGGGATCGTGGAGGGACCTGTGACCGAACACCACCGTGTCAACCACACCATGGCACCGAGTGCCACATCCGGTCTTTCCTTAAACACCGCCAGGGACGGTGGCTCCGCCACCTCCCTGGACCGTCCAATCCAGTGTCTAATCACCCTTCTGTAAAGAAATTCCTCCTAATGTGCAACCTAAACCGCCTCTGGTGCAGCTTGAGATTGTGTCCTCTTGTTCTGTCACTTGTTGCCTGGGAGAAGAGCTCGACCTCCACCCAGCTATAGCCTCCTTTCAAGGAGTTGAGAGCAATAAGGTCACCCCTAAGACTCCTCCTATCCAGGCTGAGCAACCCCAGCTCCCTCATCCGCCCCTCATCAAACTTGCGCTCCAGACCCTTCACCAGCTTTGTTGCCTTTCTCTGGACTCGTTCCAACACCTCGATGTCCTTCCTGTAGTGAGGAGCCCAAAACTGGACATGGCACTCCAGGTGTGGCCTCACCAGTGCCAAGTACAGGGGATCAATCACTGCCCTGGTCCTGCTGGCTGCGCTATTCCTGATACAGGCCAGGATGTCGTTGGCCTTCTTGGCCACCTGGACACACTGCTGGCTCATGTTCAGGTCCCTTTTTATGTCTTTAAGGTCCCTTCCAACCCAAACTATTCTGTGATTCTGTGACTCCATTAAGAGCCGTGGGAGAAGACTGTGCTGGCCCCCTTGAAGGATGACCAGGGTGACACTGCAATGCCAAGGGCTCAAGTCTTTACATATAGAGTTTGCCAGGAATTATTGGCCAAGCCTAGAAACAAATCAAGCCATTTGTAATCCTTTCTAGATATCCCTTAGCCAGTTTTTGTACCTTTCTTGGAAATGAGGCACATGTGCTTTGCCCATGATTTCCACATAATCACCACCTGCATGTGGAATTGTCATTTTTATTCCTGGGGAGTCTCTCTGGGATTTACACTAAATGCTATGAATTCCTGCCTTGAAAAAACAAGTCCCTCCTCTGCAATGAGGTATTTATTCAAGTTTTTCACTCCTTTGCCAAAGCCGGCAGATCCTGACATAAAATGGCAGAGGAGATGGTCCCTTAAAACTGAAGTTGCTTTTCCTATGGTGGAATTAAAAGGAAAGTGTCAGTAGAAAATTGCAGAGGGAACTCATACAGCTGTGGCTACAAGCTGGGAGAATGGTCTTTGCAACAGTGGTTTGAATAGATGCAATTTGGACAACATTCCTCAAACTGAAGAAAAGTTCGTTACAATAGCTGAGACTAAAATGAAAAATATCTGTCCAAGAGTTTTTCCCCATGTGGATTAACACAAAAAACCCAAATGTTAATGATGTCATGACAGAAGAAGAGCAAGATATATCACCAAGGGCAAATCATGCAGACAAATTTGGTGGCCTTCTACAACAGAATGACAGTGTTGGTGGATGAGGGAAGAGTAACTGACATCATCTACCTGAACTTGTGCAAAGCACTTGACATTGTCCTGCACGACATCCTTGTCTCTAAACTAGAGGGACGTGGATTCGATTGATGGACCAGTCAGTGGATAAGGACTAAAGGAATTGGCTGGATGGTTGCACTCAAAGAGTTGTGGTCAAGGGCTCGATATTCAAGTGTAGACCAGTGATGAGAGGCCTTCCTCAGGCATCAGTACTGGGACCAGCACTGTCTAACATCTTTGGCGGCAACGCAGACAAAGGAAGAAAGGAATTAAACTGAAAGAGGGCACGTTTAGATTAGATATGAGAAAGAACTTCTTTACTGAACTTGACCTCATGAAAAAGAGGATACAAAATTAATTGGAATAAAAGCATAGCAGGTTTCATGGCTACTATCATAGATTATATATGAGTAACTTCCCTATAAACATTAGTCTTGTGGAGGCAGAGTAGTCTGGTGAATGGAACTAGGTTTGCAAATAAAAAAAATTTGGTTGCTGTTTTCAATAGCTTACTTCATGGCTGGCCAGGTCATTGAATTCTTTTCCGTGTGACCAGTTTTCCCATGTGCCTGAGATACTGCTGGCTAGGCATCTTTGTGTTATAGTTAAGATGCTAAATGAAGTGCTAATTGTTATCATTCTTTGATGTCGTTACTGTGGAATATACAGCCAATTCCTTATTGTTATGTGTAAAGGGCAGTTAGGGATTGAGGATACACTGGAGGAAGAGCAATGGAAGGAAGGCAGAGATAATCAGCTCCATTAAATCAGTGCACAGAGTTGCTTCCTGTGACTCAGTTTCTGAACGGATTATAAGGCTGAATGTGGTTTTGGACCTGACTGGACCCCGTGCATTCAAATGCATAAAAGCAAATAAACCCTCTGGAAACATGAAGGCATATAATACAGAGACAACAGCAGTTGTTTCCTTCCCAGTGCACCCAGTCTCTGAGGTCTCTGGCACTTAGTCCAGCTGTCTTTGGGACAAATTTTGGGACAAAATTGGGAAAATTTGGACTGTTTGCTCAAAAGGCACCACAGTTATCAAAGTAGAATCTTCAGTCCTCTTTTCCTCTCCAAAATACCAAAGTGCCAGCAACAGTTTACACTTCTCACCATGGTGTCCTAGAAAGGGATCATCTTTTGAGGAGTGAGGGAAGGCATTAATGCTAAACAATTTCTTGCATGTGCTCCACTGATACTTGAAATAAAATTTACCTCTGACTTTAGTGAGAGCAAATTTAGACAGTGAATCCTTGTCTTTTCCACAAAGAGTGCCAGCTGCGATACTTACGACTGTACTTTTTGTGGTGTGGACTGACGCCAACTAGGAACAGGACTGTGACAATCGAGTGATTTTGCATATGCCACAAAAAGTCTTCAGATAGTCATAATCTGGATCAAATTAGACCAAAAAATCTACTGGAGAAAGATCACATGGGACATCAGCAATCCCCTGAGCCAGCTGCATTCCCAAACAGTTTAGTTTAATATAAAATATACCTCTCTATCACAAAAGAAAAAGAAATTAAACAATGCTATGTGCCACATATGAAAATGCATACATCTGGGCTCCTCCTCCCCTTTGTGTGCCAGAAATTAACTAATCAAATACTCTCTTGCTACAGCTGTGTCTACCTCAACCAATGGTGCTGTGGAAAAAACAAAGATATTGTGGCACAAGAAGTTTTTTGACACAATTGGAATGGCAGCTGCACAAAAAAAATGAGGGTGAATCAATAATTCCTAAATGGAAAAAGTCAAAATTAGCAGGGGGAAGGAAAATATTTTTGTACTTCCAAAAGAGCATTATAAACAAAGGAGAGGAAAAAAAAGAAGTTCAAATCACAATAAATGGAATAGACAGGGATTTCACAAGCCTTTGTTGATTGTATGCATGTTTCTCAAACAGAAAAATCTCAAAAAAGTGATTTCTTAAGTTTTGCTCCACTTGTAAATAGACAGATTTTGGTATATTCAATACACATTCAATAGTGATATAATTATGTGAATGATCCTGTGTTTGATACCATCATGAGTTATATTGTTTAAAAAATAGCTATTTCCCAAGTTCCTAGCATGGCTGATATGTGTATTTAGGCTCAAGAACCAGAAAACAGACCAGGTTCCACAGCTGAGACATTAACACTGATGTGACACTTTTCCTAGAGTATTGTTCTGCACTAATTGTTCTCACTCTGTCCTCCAGGTTCAGAGGGACTATCTGAAATAAATAGACTGCTTATTTTAGCAATAGGAAACCCTTGGTTAGATAAATTAAGTTTTTAAACAAATAGAACTTTCTATATGTGTCATTCTCACCTAGAAGTTGAACTTAGACAAGTGTGACTTCATTGCCATAAACATTCTACATTATCATCTGTTTTCTTAGAAAAGACCAAAACCACACCCACAAGAAACACCTCCTTCCAGTCCCTGTTCCTTGCTCAAAGCCCTTTAAATAATGCCAAGATTCTTCTGTCTTTTGTGGTTTAAAATGTTATGTAGCCTGTCTGCAATAGAAATGAAGTCGTCAGAGAACGTTTTTATCCTGTTCCTTTACTGCTCTGTATTTGAGTAGAGGTGCCTTACTCTGAAAAAGTGTTTTCATTCCTCATCCTTGTTTTTCCAGGAACACATGGAGTTAAACTATCTTTACAGGCAAATACTACACACAAGCACCTGGTACATTTACTCCTTGGTCATAGATGAATTACAGTAAGTCTGAGCAGAAGATTCATGTGTACCCTTCAGTAATCCAAAGCCACTGAAACAAGGAGTGTTCCTCATACTCTAATAGGGTTTAGGCCAGACTCTTTGTTAGCTTCTGTTTTTCCTAGATGTGACCAGTGATCAACAGACCTCCAGGAAAGCAGAAAGTGGCCAACTGCTGCTGTTCGCACAGCTATAATTTTGTTCAAGGAATAAATTCTCACAGAAAATGATGGAATAACTTCCCCATGGGTGTAAGACAGTGGCTGTAAAGTGGAAAAGTGTCTTTCAAATAGAAGACTGGACTCATTCCCCACAGGCCACTACATTTGCCACTTCCTTAGTTAGGATCAACATACTTGCTCTGAGGAGTTCTTGGCTCATTGTGCTTCTCTCGGAGGAGAGACCTGCATAGAGAGGAGAAGGGTCTCGCTCAGGTTGGGGACTGAACCCTGAGAGAGTGACACCTAAAAATTTACAACTGTAGGATTTAACCTAGAGATATCTTTGCCATTTATTTGATTTACCTAGTACAATACAGAGCTGGTTCTGACAAGAAAAAAGACTGGTCCAGGTTATGTATAAAGCATCACTTTGCAATTGGTTTCTGCAACAAGTTTTTAGGCTTTTTCTCATAGATTTCTGAACATCTCATTTTAGTCTGTTTTAATTCACAGTGAGGTGATGACACGGTAAGCCTTACGAGATGCTGGCAAGTTTTCATTGCTGCGTCTGAAATTAGAGTCTAGAAGGAGTGAGGGGTGTGTCAGATTTGTTGTATCTTGTCTCATCATAGTTCAGTCACGTCAACCAAATCATGTCCATTTACGAAAAGAGAATTAATGAACACAATTAAAAAAAAAAAAAACCAAACAAAAATAAAACATGTAACCCAGAGATGATGGATTTCTCAACCTCTTTATGACCTGGTGAACAAATTGTGAGCCTGCAAGCTTGTTCATTGTTTCCAATTACATTACCTGGTCAAATAAAAGATTATTCCTAAAAAAAAAGCCTTTTTTTTGTTTGTTTGTTTATTTCGGTATTAGAAGAATCTATCGACTTAGGATTGCTATGTTTTGTAATGGCTCCATAGTTTTTATTTGGTATTTGATGGTACTGCAAATATAATAGATTTTTATTACAATCATAACCTTGGCAACACTTTAAGTCCCAGAAGTCAGGGAGTCTCTGACTACAAAATCCCCAGTGGAGCTAAAATTCATGCCAGATTTTGGTCCCAGGTTTGAAAGATGAGGCACAGTCAAAGGTGTGAGGCTTCCAGAAAGCACACAAATCATTTGTGTATGGGTTTTTTTAACAAACTTGTTATTGGCATAAACTTTTAAAAATATGTATACTAAAACCAGCCTGTTTTAACTTTACTGTTTTGTTTGAAATAATCTAATTAGGAAATTGTGGGTCTCAGGTTTCTACTGCATTGAAATTTTTGAGCTTCATGATTAACAAAACTGGCAATAGATAACAGCATAAGCAAGCTTACTTAAATATATTTTGGTTAAATGAGTTCAGGATACATTTTTCTGAGACAAATTTGGCCATGTTCAATATGGCATTACATGTAAACGTCTGGAAAAATTGCAGTGTTTTTCCAAGCAGGAGGCATGAGATTACTATAATCCATAGCCTACACCACAGTATTAATTAGCATGGCTCACTAACCAGGGACGTAATATTTGCAAATGAAACTCTAGAAGGGCATCAGTAAGGAACAGGATGTTGAAGCCAAATGGAAAACATGAACCAATAAAAAGGCTGAACTAGCTAGAAGTGCAAGCTCAGCCTTTGAAGTTAGTTCAAGTACTGCATGCTTTAATTTTGGTGTAATCTTATGATGGAGGTACAAACAAGAACTCAGAAACAGATTTTGTAACATTTGGCCCAATTGTAGATGAATCAGTTTGTTGATGGTTACCAACAATTGCACAGCCAGAGAAGCTGTGGTCTTTGTTAAATTAGATTGAATAATTGGCTTCAGTGGGAGGTTCGGGTGCAGAGCAAATGAAGTGTCACGGCCCTTGACTCTCGTAAGATTCCTTAGCAGAGGCTAAGTTTTTGCATTCAGAACAACCTGAAAAAGGATTCAGAGAAAATAAGTCCCTCAAGAGTTGATCTACTCAGTCCCCTGTCCCAATATGGGTCCGAAAATACTTAGTCATTCCTGGCAGATGTGCGTAACTTATCTGTTTTTAGAGCCCCTCTGATGACAGTAAAGACATTAAAAGCTCTCTGGGTAGTTTGTTTCCAAACAGAACTATTGTCTCGTAATACAATCTTCGATTAGTACTACATTATCCTGGCAAGCCCAACCAAGCCTATGCATTTCTGCAGTATGATCTTGTTTTGCTTTGTTATTTTTTAACATACTTTTGTGTGGAACTGCAGTGACAAAGCCATCCTTTCCTGGTGTTTCACTCAAAAAAAACCCCAAAAAAAACCACAAAAACCAAATCATTGCTTTTGTCCTTTGGACAGCTTTCTGAAGGCCTACTACTGCCAGGTGCTGAGCACCTCTGGAGACATGAATTAAGAGAATGAGTTTCAATACATTCAGCAAATTACAAAGATCAGGCAGCCAGAAGTTACGATGATCTTTGAACTGGAAGGTCATAACTGGAAAATGAACATAATCATACACACTCTCCTTTTTTAGATCAAGTATTCACTTCATTAGCTTGAAAATAGTAAATCATTTATTGTAGTCTTTAGTGAATGGCCCAACACATGCTGTAAATTACATTCTCATTTGTGAGAAAAAACACAGCGAAAGTTAATTTTTTTTTCTTGAATATGCTTTCTAGAGGAAAACGAACTCCCCCAAAACACATTTATTTCTCTTTCCAGCATCTGTGTAGCACTCTGGAAAGAGCCATATTCCTCAACAAAGCAAGTGTAATGGCTCTGTCTTCTCAAATGCAAGTGAGTACAAACCCAAACATTTTAATGAAACATAGACCTTCATTTCAAAAAAATACACAGAAGAAAGTGGTTGGAATACTGTATTAGGAAAAAGATAATATACATCAAACTTAAGCCCTATGTGATTATGACAATAAAGCAGTTTACCAAACAAGGTAATTTTATGCAGATGTTGTATTGTGTGTGTATATATACACACGTGTACATGCCTGCACACACGTACGCACATACAAAACTGTAAAGGTGTGAATTATTCTAGAGATGTGACAGATTCAATTCCCAAAGTACTGTTTTCAGGAATGAGTGGTATCCAAGCCAATCAGGGACCACGGGTTACAAACCCAGTGCTGATCAGCTGGGGCTTGCAGCTGGGATAAAATTCATTGAGTTGCCTACAGGTGAAAACTACTATGCTATAAGCTTGTTGACTGCATTTACTGAACCATAAGCACCATAGCCTATTGTAATGAATATTTCCAAAGAAATCTCTATTTACTGACTTTGTCAGATGGGGAATATTGCATAAGCTATTGTGTGCCTGTGAATTCCTTGAATGTGATGCTGTGGGGTTTTTTTGCTTGCCTTGTCATTTGTTTCATTTAGCTTTCTCATTAATAGCACAATTGCTTTGCTTTGTTCAAAAATCCTATTCTGAGAGGCAAGTATTACTTTCTTCTTTAACTTCTTGCCAACAAAAGATTTTCAAACACATATGGTACAAGATTGTTTTAGAGCAAAATGAAATATCTAAAATCAAAAGCACAAATCCACTTACTACATTTCCATTTTTCCTTTGATATAAAATCAAATCTTAACGTGAGAAATGCACACAGTTCATCAGCATGCTATGAGCAAATACATAATTAACATGTGGAATAAGCAATGCTGTTGTCAACGCTTTCACATATGTTACCATGAAACTAAAATATTTTAATTAGTAGAGAAATAGAGGAAAGTCCAAGTAAATGTAGCTTGTGCTTGATATATAAATTAGCTTGGCTCAATGAGTATTAAAAACAAGAGAATCTCATGTCTACCTTGACTACCTTTACCATACTAGGACAGCTTAGTGGGTCCTGCATAATTCAAATCTGCTCCAGTGGACTGATGAATTATTACTTGGCAGAGAAATCTCCATTGTGGCCATTGCACAAATGCTTTACTAAATCACTGGTAGAAATCAAAATGTGTGAGTTAATTAGCAAGGTAGGCAGAAAGTGTAGACTTTGGTGTTTTGTATTAATCCAATGTGTTAGACTAACAGAACCTTATTTGAAGACTATGTTATAAGAGGAAAAATAAAAAACTATATAGCAATACCATGTGGCTTCTGATTTGGGAACTACAATTTAGCCTATTAGACATGGACCTGTTCCAAAAGTGCACATTCGAACAATCATGCATGAAGGAGTTAGAAACACAGATGTGAATTATAACTCTCTGAAATCCTGGGAATGCTCCAAATCAGGCCATTAGAGGTAGGTTTGAACTGTAAGTACACATTCAGATCTAAAATTTTTGTTCAAACCTGTCTTTCCATAACATTTTTACAGCAACTACTGAATATATTAAAACCAACAATGTTCCATAAGCTTATGAAAAAATACCAGTTAACCCCATCTTAGCTGTATTCAGACATGATCCTGAATGGCTGGCTAAAAACATTTCTGTAAAAAGGCAGTAACAAAAATCATCAGTTGAATGCAGTGAGAGTTTAAATAGGTCAAATTCAAGCTGGATTACAGCTCCATTGGCCAAATAGAGATTCACAGTGATCACTTTGGCCCAGTATTTAACATTAGAAACATAAATAATTTAAGAATTTTCTTTTCCAAGTTTGGGACAGAACTTTGAAACATCTGGTCTCTTTTCAGTCCCTTTTACACACACATGCCAAAGTCAACATTTTTGACTGGAGCAATAGTGTTGGGTGGGACTGAGGTGAGCCATTTCACAAGCACACAAGTGGTAGAGGATAGAAAATGTCCCCTATAACACTGGATAAGGCACAGAAGGAGCAGTGAAGGGACACCTGCCATTTTTCAGTGCTCTTAACAGCAGGTAACAGAGGGTCCCAAATCTATGCAAATACTCAGTTCATTGATGCTTTTATCTGTAGACTTCATTAATGCATGTTTCTCTTTTTTTGAAGTCAAACATATTTGCAAGTGGATCACAATGATTCTTCTCACGTAAAAGATGTAGAAGGTGTGACCCAAACCAGTCTGGCCTTGGCCACCAGGTACTGTATAATAAGAGAATCAGTAGTAGAAATTGGGTCTGCTGAATCAGGTCTACTACTGTATCTGCAAGGCACCACTCTCTCCATTGCTCATCTCAAAGTCTGATGATTAAAAACTAGATTTCCACACCTTGAAGAAGACAAATGAACCCACAGCTCATTATCTAAGACCATTCCCCATTAATAGTACTTAAGAAACAGCCAGTCAAAAGGGATCATGAGGAGATCAGAGACAATGGCAGAGCAGCACTGTACAGACACAAATGAAAAAGCATTTTGCCCTTTTTAAATGGCCTGGTAATGACCACTACCATTCTTGTAAACTGTTGTAAGTGTACATCTTAATAATGTAATGCAGCACTAGGTATTTTCAGGAATTCATCTCACAGTCTCGTATTTTGTGTCATGCAGTAGCAGGAGAGATGTCAAAGCAAAATGTATAAAGCCCCTTTTGAAGTGCATAATCACAGTTGGTGTTGATATCAAAAGTATTTGAATGAGCAACTTCAGAACTGCTATCTCAAAGATTAGGAAATGTTTTAATAAATATGCCGTATCTGATGGGAGAAAAGTGAAGTACACAGTACTTAATGTAAGTACTTACAAATCTAAACGATGGCTTAAAAAAAATCGAAAATCATAGAATCATTGAATCAGACAGGTTGGAAAGGACCTCGGAGATCATCAAGCCCAACCCTTGATCCAACACCACCGCGGTTACTAGACTGTGGCACTAAGTGCCATGTCCAGCCTCATCTTAAAAACCTCCAGGGACAGAGAATCCACCACTTCCCTGGGCAGCCCATTCCAATGCCTGATTACTCTCTCTGTAAAGAATTTCTTTCTAATATCTAACCTAAACCTCCCCTGGCACAGCTTAAGGCCATGCCCTCTTGTCTTACTGCTGGTTGCCTGGGAGAAGAGACCAACCCCCACCTGGCTACAACCTCCTCTCAGGTAGTTGTAGAGAGTGATGAGGTCTCCCCTGAGCCTTCTCTTCTCCAGGCTAAACAACCCCAGCTCCCTCAGCCTCTCCTCATAGGACTTGCGCTCATAGTCCTCATATGTTGCAATATTTGGGAGTAAACCACAAAAGTAAGGCTCAATGAGTATGATTGGACTGCATATTTTGAATGACACTAAAGCATAAATCTACCCAGAAGAGTTTTCTATGTTTGTAGGTTTCTGAAAAAGATAATTGGTTTTACTGTCTGTAGCAGCAAACTCTATATAAAACTGTTGTTCTGCTGTAGACTTCTGAAAGTTTCACTATATACATATTTCAAATAAACAAGGAATAAATTTTAGTTGTCTAAAGGGAGAGGTGCTAGGGTTGTTGAGAAAAACTTCTCAAGCCCTTTAAAACTGCTGAGCTTATAGAGGTGGTAGATCAGAAACTTGAGAGAGAATAGACGTGAAGAACAAGACAAAAGCAGTAGTAGAGCAACTTTTCTGAAGTAATACAGAATCATCATTTAGAGTCATAACATTTGGTCAGTTCTCAGGCTCTCTGCTGTAATTGGTCCCTCAGGGTGAGACTAACACCAGTGTTCCATTTCAGGTGTATGCCCAAGCAGCAGTTCCGAATTATCTGCCATTGCATCAGTTTAGATTCAGTAACCCAGAAATTAAAGGGTCCCTGTTTCCTAACTTACTCCCTGCCCAATATTTCTTTAAAATTAACATATAAAATGGAAATAATTATATGACGTAGTTCTAGCATTACTAATACATGTGATCCTTCTTAACTGCATATCAAAGGCATGGCCTATAAATGGTAGTGCATGTGTGTGTACATGCACACATATATATTTCACTTAACATGGAGACAGAACTGCAAAATGGACTGAGAGTAAATTTTGTTTTGCAGAACTTTGAGTGAATAGGGCCAGACTGCAAAACTCTACTCACTCACTGAAGTACACCAAGTACTTCTTTTTGGGTTTTTTTAAGTTTGATAGAGATGTGTGGTATAATCACTGTCTGGTACAGTAGTTTTTGCTTGACGTAAATTTGCCGGTAAATTTTTGTTAATAATTTGGCAAGGCTGGAACATATTCCTGAGGAGGCAAGTATCTGGATAAAATTTTTAATTTTTGAAGCAATCAAAGTGTTATTCAATCGGAACTACCAGCATCAGATAAGTAATATCTACACATTATTTAACTGCCTCAAAATGCCTTGAAGGCAAGAATACAGCAAAACAGAAACTGCCTGCCACATTTCAGCATTTGGTTGCGTGTACTGTACTGACCACAGCAGTAGAAGGTTGCCTTCCACATGCTTTTTAGACTGACATACATCAGTGCATTTATGGCATTTCATGAATCTTCTTTGCCTTTCACATTAATGAGTGGTAGGCCACACAGTACCACATGTGCTCTGCTCATTACAAGATGCTGTGTTCCACCCTCCTCAGATGTACTGAGCATTCAAGTATGCTTCATTTGTGAAATTTGGGAAAACATAAAAAACAGAGACAAGTGTTTAATGTTTTACTGTCTTACGGCTTCCACCCAAGATATCTTCCTCAGGTAATGTCAGATGAGGAAACAACCCAAACACGGCATGCATGAAGCAAACCATGAACTGTGGGGAAGTAGAAACTGAGCCAGTGATCTCCCTTCCTCCTTCTGTGAGAATATATGAGCAGGGCAGCTATGTCCATAAAATAAAGTATCTTTCTTCCCTGCCAGCGTGTCTGAAACAATTCCCAACGGAAACCCCTTACAATTCTTGGTCACTGTGTCAAGAGTGAAAGACTATTAGCTGTCATTAGTTGGCACTCCTCACTGAAGGGGAAAGCACTCTTGAACAGTCCTTAGCAGTATGATCTAAGAGCTCCAAGTGACGAACATTTACTTCTGACAAAGGAGACAGGGCTGCATGGCTTGTTCTTCTTGTCCAAGAGGTTGGAAGGAGCAGCAGAAGACAGTCCCATCCCTAACTCAGGGCTAGTCCTTGGGAACTCAGCATCCTGCCTTTCTTTTACATGCAGCAAAGAGTGGAGCCTACAACTTTGTGGCTGGGGACTGTTGTTTAAAGTGGTCTGAAAAATGTGGAGAGGTCTATCATCAACCTGCCCCTTGCCTAGCAGTTAATTCTGCCCCCGCCCCCTCTTAACTCCCCAATTAATCCATTGTCCCCCGTCCCAACATCAGCTGTGCCCCAAGTCTTTTTAAAACTTTTTAAAAGTAGGGAGAGCTACACAAGAGGTATGAGCTCCTGTAACTGTCTGGTGAGTAATGCCTTGGGTTGGATGACATTTTACAAAAGTTCTCAATCCCATCTGTGTCCTGATAGATTTTAAGCCATTCTTGTGGATCAAAACTCAGAAATGGGGCAGAAGGTGTACTTTGGACCAGGAATCAGACTGAATTGGGAGCAAACCACAACAGTGTTTGACTTTATAATTATTCAGACCTCAGGAGTTATCCTTGATGAACAGAAGTTGCATGAATTGCACAGTGAGCGTAGTGTGACAAGACACACTGCTTCAAGGTTGTCAGTTCAATGCAGTGTTTTACTTATTCATTAGATGAGGCACTGAAGAACTGGGTTTGATTATAGGATCTTTAAGACTGAGACTACCTAGTTGTGTGTGCCTTGCATACTTCAGTGAAATCATACTCTGATTTGAGCCTCAAGGTATATTATTAAATTATTAACACAAGAGTCAGTATCCCAATCAGGTTGGTATGGAACACACTGGAAGATATTTATTTTCTACCCTTGATAATTGCCCCACGGTTCTTAATAGTATTCCAAGTCGTCATCTTTGCTCTGGAAATGTAAGAACAAACCTTGCATGCACATTATGTTTCCTGGCCACCTCCATTGAATGTCTCTGCATTCCCTTCCTCAGAGAGATTTAATGTGCCTGAAAAGGTAACAGAATGTCATTGCTGTGTTGCAGCCAGTTGAAATAATCAGAACAGTTCTTCAATAAATGCATCAAAAAGAGAGAGACAAGGTGTGGTGGGACATGCCCTCACCAGCAGCCAGTGTCCCACCCAGCTGTTCATTCATTCATTTCCACCCTCCACCACCACACAACAGGACAAAGGGTGAAAACAGGAAAAACAGAAAAGAGAAAGCTTTTGGGTCAAGATAAAGACAGGGAGATAGTTTACCAATTACTGTTACAGGCAAAACAAAAACTTAAGCTGGGGAAATTAATGTATTGCCAATTAGAATTCGGGGCGGGGAGGGGGGAAGAATAAACTAGCATTTAAACACTTAGAGAAAACACTTCTCCAACTTTCCCAGGTTCAAGTTCACTCCAAGCACTTCTCCTGCCTCCCTGCTATCACCACAGGCTGCACTCAGTCCCTTCGGTGAGGCACTGTGAAGCTCTTTCTTCCGTCTCACTCTTTTCCTCTGCTGCAGCCTGGGTCTTCTACAGACTGAGGGAATGTCTGCTCCAACACAGAGTACCTCCTCCCCAATCTTCTCCTCTTTCACCTTCTCCTCTGGCCTTGGTATTCCCTCTGTTGTTTATCACTCTTTTTATTCCATCCTCCCCTCTCTGGATTTCTTTTCTCTTTCTAAAATGTGTTTCCCCAAGTTGCCACCATCTTGGCCATATCCTATGATGAGTCAATTGGAGCCAACTGAAACTGGCTGTGCCTGGCATAGGGAAGCCCTGGCCTCTGCTCACAGCCCTCCTGCCAGCCCTTTGCCATTTATCCCCAATAGACAAGGTGTGACCTTCTCTAACAAAGTGGAGGGAAGCTGCCCGTCAAGAGCAGCAGTGGTCTCGTGTAGCACAGCTGAGGCAAATGCCCAAAGTGTCATGATGAAAAAAGAGGACACCACTCAAAGTCAGTAGGAAGACTTGAGCTATTGTGAGTGACTGAGCAGGGCAGGCAAATTTCCAGTGGCATTAGAGAGTGGGCTGCAACTGAAGCTGGTGGGAGAGACCTCTCAAATCACTCAGGACCTTGAATTTCTCTTTGCATTAGCCTGCACCACAGCCTGATGCCTGGCAGGAATGCAGCTCTCAAGTCTGGAACAACAGGACATCTGGTCTGGTCTGCAGCAAGGACTGCAGCTGCCTTGTGGGCCCTCTGGTCACAGGGCCCACCTGGAGGTTTCTCATCCACAGAACAGGAGCAAAGCTCCTGTGCCAGGACTCCCCACAATGACGAGGAGGGCAGAACAGTGGCAGATATGTATAAAATATAGTCACACCTGTGATGCTAGATTACTTTAACTGCAACTAGAGGACATGATAAGAGGGCAGAAAGAGAATGGGAGGGAAGACCAAGGAATGCTGCAGTTTTCTCTGAAGTCGCGTACAGAAAATGCTGCCACAGGAAGATTATGTTCAGACACTTGGAAATTTAGGAGAACTAGTGAAGGCAGAACACCAACTTGCCTAAAATAGCAGTGCTTAGTACATAATTAGAAGAGAAAGGAGGAGCAGAGAATGAAGGGAAGCAATAGTCCAAGTTCTATTAATTTTTTAAGTCCACCTAATTTCAGCATAGGCTTAAAAAACAAAACAAAACACAACCTCCAGGAGATAAATCCTTCTAGGAATTCAAGCTTTGAAGCAAAATATGTTTTTCTGTCTTTATCATCTCTGTGCTGTCCTACTTCTTTCTCTTATTCTAATATTTAATTTGCTTTGGCAGAGATGATCTATTGCTAGTTCTGTGTCAGATTGTTGCCAATAAGTCCGTGGGATCTAAGATTTCTCCAGTCATCTCATGCTCCTATTTAAAACACCTTAACTGGAAAGCTTAGATAGCCTCATTTCAGATACTACCATTTTGCAACAAAATTCCATCAGGTCAACGTCAGATCCGCTAACCATGGTTGGAATGAAAAATAATCTTGTCTTCATATTGAGGCTCTACAGCTTCACTTAAACATGGTTTGGAGTGGGAGAACTTGCTACTAATGAGCATCAGCACTGCCAGCAGGAAAACTAGCTTTTAAGAATCCACATTTCAAAGCACACTTGCTGGCAGTCTGGTACTCACTTCCTGTGTCTTGGGAACATTTGAGAGTTTACACTTTGTAGAAATTGTGGCTTTCATAGAACTCTCAGGATTCAGGGAGGACACAGACAAGGAACCTCCATATGGGAAGAAATAATTGAAATTATGTGAAACCAAAGGAGTTTAATATTACATAGTGCTATTGCTAGCCCTACTGCTAAATGCAGGAAATCAATAAGCAAACAGGTCATAATATCCTTGGGGAAGACCTAAGAGGATATTCATGGCAGAAACCAGGATGAAGCAATGCCTCTCACATCCCCCAAAAACATACTGACAAACTGGTAGAAAGAAGTTGCAGTATCTGCTGGTATGTAGGTTGATAAAGCACAAAAAGTCAGGGAGGTGAAATGTGTGTGTGATTGCCACATCACTCTGCAAAATGAATGGCCGAATCCCACTCTTCGGTAGGACCTCTGCAGTAAAGGCAATGCTGATACCCTGCAACTTTTACTGTCCCTTTCTTAGAAAACTTATCACTCACAAGTATGGTGCAGAGAGCAACTCCCCTGTGGACAGCAAAAGAGAGGCAGAGGTTTACGTACAAAACTCAAGAGTAAGCAAAGTCCTTATATTGAGAGAATTTCACCTAAACTATAAGCTTGTCCTAATAAACTACAGGTTAATAACCTGAAAAGAGTGATGACGAGGTTTCCTCCAGATCTTCTTCCCTTTTAATGAGTATCCTCTCCTGCTCCAAGGCTTCTATGTACTTGGAATAGGACCAGGAAGCCTGCAAGAACCATTAAACACCATCAGCCTTCAGACCATGTCACTGTAGTTCCTGGTCCATATCAACAATGAGATAAAAAACTTGTTTATGTTAAAACCCTGTTATTGAATAATCACAATTATTAAGAAGATTTTTTTCATTACAATATTGGAATCATGGGAAAAATAGTATTGCTGCAAATAAGCAAATCTCAAAACACCATGATTTAAGCAAGTTTGACAGATGCAATGTTTACATTTATTCTCCATCCCTGGTCTAAGTCTTATTCTCTCTCCTTTCATCTCCTAAACCTAAATACAGCAGATCTTTCCCCTCCCAAAACATCTGTCATTTGTGCTATCAAGGACTTGATTTTATCTCCCTGTCACATCCTTTGAGTATGTTCTTTCTTAAATCATTGGAGGTCTCATTAGCCTCACAGTTCTTTCTTCCTGCCTTCTCTAGCAGAATGCTACTTCCACTAGAGGCTGATCAACTGGAGATATCATCCTTTCCATTTCTAAGGATCAAATGTTGCTCTTTGCATTGCATCAACCACAGCTCAGGTTGCATGTAAATATTAGGTCACTCTCCCAAAAGAGTCAGGAACTCCATTTTTATTTGGCCCGATTTTTTTCCTTGCAGCATGAGAAGTTTGGGGCCAATTTGTCATATCACAACTCAGTAGAACTTCTAGCACCTTCCTGTAGCAGAAAGGGGCTTGGAGAAGAAAAAAGAAACTGCCCACTAAAAGATTATTGTTCGTTCTGTAGTTACTTGCCTCTTCTTGAGGGCTTAAGCATATGCCATGGATATACTAGCTCACTCAACTCAATTTAAAAATAATAAAAAAAACCCCTAGGTAGGAGCAAAAGTAAAAAGGTCCATTTAAGGGACAAGGGTATAAGCTTAACTATGCAATTTGCACTGTGGCTTCAGATTTTGGGAGTATTTCAGAGTGCCCATTTCTATATTCTGCTCATCACTAACATAATGCCATGAGAAGTATTCTGTGGAATCCAAGCAGTGGCTAAAGTGGGATTTACTCCTGCATCATATGGCATAGCTGGGATTATGTGGTTGCACAGATTCCCCATTATGTTAATGGCAGTGCCAACTCAGCCATGAATGATCCCTTCATATGGCCAAGGTAGCATATCTGTTCTTCCCATTTCTCCAGTCAAGGTCTGTTAACTTTTCTCTAGAGGCCTGATGCATAGTGAGAGTTGTTATGGAAGAAGTCCTCAAGTGGTATTTGCTGTCAGATTTTCAAATACCTAGATTTCCTAAAGGAGTTCAGCTTCAGTTTTTGACATATGAACAGAACAGAACTCTAGCCCAAATTGAATGCTTTCAGGACATGAATTTCTCAATGAAAAGCTTCTTATTCCAGAACTGAACTATCTTTTCTTCAATTTATCTTTAAAAACAGATTCTTTTTTAATCCATACACCTTAAGAGCTTAGCATGCTGTTAGCTATTAATAATACTCAGGACCTAAATCTTAAAAAAAAAAATCAATAAAGAAGGGGAAAAAAAATCACCTCTCAGGTAGGCAAACTTCCAACAGCGAAGCTAATTGTAGAAGAATGAACAGTTATTGAAGAACTGTGTGGCAACAGTATTCAAAACCAAACTCCCCCTTCTTGTTCTACCAAGATCATTTTATCTCTCTTGAATGATATCTGTAGAAACGTATATTATTCACCTCCCATCCAAATCCATCTAAAGATGGTGTTGATCCTCTCTTCATGTCAATCTGATCTACCAAAGCACCCTTTGGCAGTTGAGTCAAGGAACTCTTTGGCATTTGAGTCAAGGAACTCTTTGGCATTTGAGTCAAGGCACTCCTTGGCAGCTGAGTCAAGGCACTCTTTTGCAGCTGAGTCAAGGCACTCTTCTGCAGTTGAGTCAAGGCCCTCCTTGACAGTTGACTCAAGTTGATGAGTTTTCTCTCTGCTTCTTTACCCTGCTAATAATAAAACCTCATAATTAGATGTGAACAATAGTTACAGTGCTAAAGTTAAAAGCACGGCCTGAGGAACCAAAAACTGTCATTGGGAATGAGACAGGTTCACTTGCAGTAATGTTTTGTAATGCTCAGTTTCATAATACATCATGTTGCACATATTAAAAATAGCAGAAGATAATGCTTTTTTAAAGCATTTCTTTGCTCTAGTCAATGTTTCCTGGCCTCTACACTCCTGCAGGCCATCTTTCTTTCAGATTCAACACCTGCTCCAAAATATAGCTAATTGACAGGGCAGATTTGCAACAGAACATATTTTAAGGACAGAGAGGACATTGTGAGCCTCTAATTTGGCCTCGTATAAATGTAGAACGTAGGATTTGTGGTGCTTAATTCCAGCTTGGTCCAATAGCTGTGAATGAACTACAGTATACAAGTTAGGAAAACAGGCAATCTGATTTAAAACATTTACAGTGAAGAATAAGGCACCGTAACCCTTGGTAAACTGCTCTGGTGATTAACTATTTGTCATTTCCATGTTGCTTTTGTGTTTTATGAGGGCTGCACCTTTGCACATTCTGTCTGATGATCCCAAAATTCTTTATAAACATTGTTCATATAATCAATGTTCATATTTGACCTCACACAGTTAACCCCACAACACCTCCAAGAGCTGAGTAATAAAAGCCTCCCATGTTAAAATGAGAAAGTGAGGGGGAAATAAAAAAAAGAGGTCAAATCATTCCCAAAGTCACTTAGCAGGTCCCTGAAAGATCTGGAAAAGGATCAGACGATCGTGTTTCCTTGCTCATAAAGTGCCTTTTCCTTCCGCATCATCCCCACTGCCCTATGAACCCATCAGCTCTAAGAGAGACTTTTGGGTACAGAACTGGTCAGGCAGTGTGATGTTCACCTTCTCTCCAGAAACAGGCTCAGTAACTTCCGTGGCACACACAGTTGATGGAACAGGGATGCCAAAGCAAATACAGAGGTAGCATGTACACTAATGCACTACAGTTTATGTTTGTTGGCTTTCTCAATGAGAATGGTGAATTAAGTGAGGTCTTTAATAATGTCTTCTCATAATAAATTAGGCAATGTTATGGCAGTGTCATATCCTATGACATTACACCACCAACTAACAAATAAGCTTATTGCTAAGACGTGTAAAGAGAGATGCCAGAAACATGGAAAAGGAAGATAATGTTTATGGCTTTCTTTATTAAGGGCATGGAAAGAATAAGAACAGATTTATAGTGTAAGGTAAAACTGTTTTGTGCACTTGGAAGCAAAAAAATCCAAAATCTATTCTGGAGGTAAAATGCAATTATGTATACAACAAATTACTAGCACTGGCATCAAGGCAGTCTGCAAAAAATGACAAATATATATTTTAAAGTGTGTGGCATGTGCATCTAGCAGTTAACCAAGGAACAAATCCATTGCCAGGAAGCCATCGATAGAATTTTTCCCATGAATAACAAATAGGCACACAAAAAAATATTGAGATAGTCAAATAATACCAAGTTATGCATAATTTTTCACTGAAAAGCTCCTTGTCTGTCCATTTTTTCCATTATACTACATAAAGGGCCAACTTATCTGTTCAGTTCTAAAACTGAGGTGAGCCCAAGTAGACTGAGCACCCTAGGGACACGTTTTTGAGGAAAAAGAAAGCAAATTCCTCCCCCAGGACTATGATTGTTCATTTTGACATAAACCCAAAATAGCAACTGATTTGTGGAGTGAAGGGGAAATATATATAAGAAAAGTTGTTTCTAACCCTTGCCAGAGCTTTCCTCTTGTTCAGCATGAGCCTGGTGGGGCAGAGGAGCATAGACCTTATTTTCAGTGCCAAGACATCATCACCTTCCACAAGCTGCTGGTGAACCTGCTATTGCTTATGTTAGACGAACCTCATTGGTATCCTTCAGGGATACTGAATCATTTGAATAGTTACATTGTCATCGAGAGGACAGAAATCTCAGACGAGAACAGGAAATGGCAATTTCTTTACGCAGTAGCAGAAAGGGGAAAGGGTTTCAAAAACATTTCAAAAATTAATCTGTTCCACCTATTTATTCAAGAAATTTTAAAAGGTAACTGGGTTACTGATCATTTTTTTGTGAGAAGAAAGCAAACAGTCAGCAAACTGTTTACTGAACTGCATTCTCTGCCTGTCACCTTCTAAAATTTCTTACTCTGTTTCCCAGCCCAGAAGAGTAGTTCACCTTTCCCATTTGCTCTCCACAAAAGCTACGCTTTTGCCCTCTTGGCCAAGATTTTCTCTTTACTTCCTTGATCTTAATCAGAAAACTTATAGACAGGCAACAAACAGATGGAAAAAATAAGTCTGTGAAAACGCAAAAGTGCACTACTTTGAAATATTGCATTCTTGCAGTGTAAGTATTGCCAATGGCCTTGCCAGACATATCTGTATGGAGACAATATGCTTTGGAGAAAGCAACATGAGTTCTTGGATTTTAGACTTCTCTTGACATTGGTGTGTGGCCTTGAGTAATGTTTCATTGGTCCTCAGCTTTCATGTGTCTAAAGGAGGATAACAATTGTATACATGTTCTTACAGGCATATGTCTTTATCTGTCCAGGTACTCATGTGGTTCTCATCATAAGTAACATCACAACACACGTGTATATGGTATTTAAAATATGTAAAGCTCTTTTAATGCTACTTATGATAGTTTGCAAGTCCAGTAATTTCTCTGCCCTTAAAAGAATCTTCTCCTCTCAAAGCTGGCCAAACAATTGTATTTCATAAAAAATAAACTGTTTCAAAGCCTATAATCAATAGAAAAAGAAATTCATTATATTTTAATAAAAAAGTCCAAGAAAAACAATTTTACAAACAAGCATTCCACTGTAGAGGTCACAGTTCTGTTAATGTGCTGAAACTGTCTGGAAACTCACTGTGAACAGTCTTCCAATTTCACTGTCAAAGATGAGAAATATTCAAGAAAAGGCAAAAACTATGCAAAGTAATTAGAGCATAAATATTTTTTAAAATAATGTGCATACTTTTCAAATGGTCCTTCTGAAAAATAGATATGAAATTAATTTTGGGTTTGGTTTGGTTTCAATAGTGATCCAGAACTGTAAATTCTAATACAGGACAATACATCATGAAAGCGCAAACAGGTCTGCAGTTACCCACTGTACACAGATTTCTTTTTTTTCAATTCAGCCTTCTTTTTTACTCTTCTCTTGGCACAAAAGATGACTAAAATACATTTTTCCCTCTGCTTAATGAAAGGAGTATTCCATTGACTCATCTGCTTCAAGTTAAATGTAAGTATAAGCATCGGCAGGATTGGGAATTAATCATCCTAGGACTCGGTCACATGTGAAGTTTGAAATCTAACAAAAATATTTGGTAGCTTTGGATCAGGCTGAGAACGGGATATGTTCATTCATGTATGTTTGCTCATGAAGGAGTTTTTATGCAGTTTGTCAGCTGTCACCTGAAACCTTGTGAGCCTTACCTTTGCTGTTATCCCTCCCTTCTTTCGCATCTTTTTTTCCTTTTCTCTCTCCAAGGCAAGTAGAATTTTTTCACTATCCACATTGCTTTGCAACTTACAAAATTCTGGCCAAAATTTAAACAGAAGAGCAAAAACACTCATCTGCACAAGAAGAAAAGAAAGTCAATCTTGACCGTATTAAGAAAACAATTTACTGTAAAATAAAATGTAGTTTACCATGCAAATGAAATAACTATTTCTTTTTGAACACACAGCCTTGTTCCTCCCACGTACTCTGTCCTGACATTTCAGCCCAGATTTGCTCGGCACATGCTTTTCATCAGTGTGTTTATTACTGGTGAGAAATCTTCCTAAAACACAGTTAAAAGGCACTTTCTTTTTTTTATATTTCCCTAAACAATTGTTTGCATTAATGAGAACATCCATCATTTTTTACAAGTATTCTTGATAAAATATACACCAGTAGAATTGCTTTTTCACCACTGCTCTGCTCAAGTATTTCAAATATTCAGTTCATTAGGGAGAGGGCTTTTTTTTTTTCCCTCCTTAAGAGAAAGGAAATACTTTTTTGCCTCTGGAAAGACTCTTAAACCACATTACAGATCTATGAGCAAATCTTGGATAATTTTTAAATGATATAATCTCTCATAGGGTCGTTTTTGAACTAGAATAAGAAAAACAATTTTAGAAAAGCAAACAGAGGGGCTCAGTAAATCCTGTTGCTGCACATACCAAGGCTTACAGTTTTCAATTCATTTAGATGTTTAATTCTCATTGAGAAGCTTGGCTTCCAAATTGCCGAGCATGCTCAGCACCTCAGTGCTTCTGGCTCAATGGACTTGAAAGTGACAAGTGAGTCACTGTCAGGTTCCAGTCACAGCTTTTTGGCCAAGTTCTTCCTTTGGTTTTGTGCCACATTTCTGGAGTTCACTGGGGTTTTACACAGGCTGAAATGAAACTTCTCTTTCCCTCAGAATCTATGTGAACACCCTTCTCTGACAAAACATTCATCTTTTGTCATCCAAACACTTTATGGGCTCACAGTTGATGTTTAAAGGTGTTGGTGGCAATTTTACAGGAAAAGAAGAAAAACTAGCTCTTTTGGGCTTAGAAGATAAGACAGACAAGGCAGTATGAAGGGACAAGAAAATAGTAAGTCTGAAGTAAAGGTTCACAAATTGCTGTTCACTCTGAACAGTACAAAGATCAAAGAGAAAATTCTCTACAGCCATTTAAAACACACTTTTTGTAATAAAGAAGGGAAAGACATTCAGCAAGTTAAGCTGCCTCTGTGCTTTACTCGCATCTGCATTTTTCATAAACCATGAAAACTACAAACTTTCTAACTAAAAATTACTTCTCTCACATTAATCAAAGTGATAAAGAACAAGCAATGAAGAACACAGACAGAATTAATTTCTACTGCCAGAATTCCTAAAACAGACCTAGATAACACCTTTCCAGGATCAGCTAGCTATCAGAGATCATCTTTATTGAGCAGTATATATCTGAAGCTCTTAGTCATGTCCCTCATACAGTTTTCATTGCCATATATATGACTACAGTGTTCTCCTTCAAGCCTAGGCTTATCTGTGGAGTCCTAATTGTCACATAAGCAACAAAGACTGTTCTTAAAATCAGGCATGCAGGCTCTGGCCAGACCTATTACAGAGATTCGGTCAGCTTCTTACCTGTGCCTCTCTAAAAATGTAAGGTCCTAGTTCTTTCCTGCGCTCCAAAATCTTCTTTGCTTGTTCAGGTGGGATGTCAATCTGCAAAGCTGGGGGTATGGCAGAATTAATAAAGCAGTTGATAATAGCTGTGATCTTTTTCTGGACTATGGCATCAGCACAATGAGAATGGCACAAGTCCTGAAAGATGAAAAATAGCATTTTCAGTCAGTGGAGAGAGAGACACAAGACCCTTCAGAGAGGCCCAGTGATCAAAGAATAATAGTCAAAAATATCAAAAATAATTACACAATAGATTCCTTCAGTATGTAGAACAAAATTCTTATAGCAAATGTGAATGATCAAAGCCATAGTTAAGACTTGAGTGAGAGTTCTGATTTGCAAATGCAGATGTACAGCAATCACGGCTTTTAAGTGATAATCTCTGCCTGCACGGTCGGATTGAACAGGATAGTTTTTAAGTGCATTACTGGCAAATAGGAGGCATTTCTGAAAAGAGAAACACATCTACAGGTGTGAAATGAGCTGGTTTTCACAATAAGCCTACTCTGACTAACATAGCCATAGTAACCCAAATACAAAGAAATACTCTAAATGCTCCAGCAAAAGAGGGTAAATATTTAGAGGGTACAAGGAATGTTGGCACAAGGGGGACAGTTTCAGCTACCAGTAAAATCTTCCATTTATTGAAATCTTCTAGTTTCACAATTCATTAGGATTTTCTACTTTCCCAAAACCCTGGAGTTGGAAATAACTCTGTGCAGAACAGAATACAAAACAGACCTGAACTTATAGGAGTGAGATCTCAAAGGAATACTGGGAGTTTTCTACATTTTAATGTGATCCTATTGTTGTGATGGAACACTTGTTATTACTGTGTTTTGATGCTCTGACAATGCTACCAAAAAGGAAAAATAATTCAAAGAACTTCCTCCCAACACTTTGAAACATGAACTTCCCCTCTATCCATAAACATCAAGAAATTTCTATAACACTAGGAGACTATCACTCATATCTACTACAGACACAATGAGTGCTCTAGAGAATTTTCAGGAAGAGAGCCCTCTAAATGAAGAATCTGCATTTAGTTTTGGTATAGGAGTCTGGATATTTACTTTGCAAAGAAATTAAAAACAGGGCTTTTAACCAGAAACGTGGTATGTAAAAGAGCTGGCTTGTTTTATCATGAATACTTTTCAGTTTTGAAAAGGAAAAAAAGAATGATAACAGCTATAATAAAGAAAGTAAGGCAGTACAAAAACATACTCAATATATCTTAAGCATATACTATGGCTTCCTTTGTTCATCTAGCATAGAAGAGAAGGCAGAGAGCTGTAGTAAGAGGGAAGACAAACAAGCCATATGATATGAAAAGAGATGAGACTGAGCATAGAGGAACAGATGGAAATGATCCACAGATTTATGTTTCTTC
The DNA here is from genome assembly GCA_013399855.1 of Oxyruncus cristatus. Taxonomy (NCBI): domain Eukaryota; kingdom Metazoa; phylum Chordata; class Aves; order Passeriformes; family Cotingidae; genus Oxyruncus; species Oxyruncus cristatus. Next base: position 277,624 of record VXAY01000866.1, read on the forward strand.
ATATTTGTTTAAAAAGAAATCTTGGTTTTGGATTGTCCCAAGATGTGCCGCCAGCCTGGTGGGTTACAGGGAGCAGTGCAGTCATTGACTCCTAAAGGGAATTCTGTCTAAACTGATGGCATGATAGGGCTCAGACAATACAAGTACGCTCTGTGCAAAGTGCTGCCCCCGCCTTTGGCAATATTCCTCCAGTTCAGCCTGACCCACAACACTCCTACTACTCCAGCCCTTTGCTTCTATAAAGAGCATCAACTGCCAACCATGACAAATCACATGCACGGAGAAATACGGTCAGATTGTACTTTTTCTTGATAACAAGACAAATAAAATTAACATAAATGCAGGAGAGGGGTTGGGACAAAAAAACAATGAAGGCTTTCTTCAGAGAGCAGATCTACAGGGAAAAGAGTCTAAACTACACTGTACATTAATTTGCGGAAAGTTTCCATGTCCCCCATAATGTAGCAATGAAGGGTCACAAATCTGAAAAAATTTCAAATATTTTGGAAAGGATTTATGTCATGGAACACCAGGTGCCTTCGTATCAGGTTTTTAATGTAAGGTAGTCACACTATAACCAAGAGAGAGAAAGCAGCGCCCCCAGAGAGCATTTCAGGTAGTGATTCCTTACTTGAGGATCAGAGCCGTTGTGAAGAAGAGAGATTGACTCCTGGAAACAGAGGAGCTTCAGTTTCTAAAGCAGACTCCAAAATTCAAATTCATAAAATTAAACAGTGAAAATACACCCAAATGCCTGCAAAAGATCTCTAAGTACTACTGCAGCATCAACTGTGTTTACCTCCTAACTTCTGAGCATGTTAGCTAACCTCTCACTCCCTGCCTGCAATGTGCACACAAGCTGTGCTCAGGAGCCCAGGAAAGGTTCTGCACTCTGGTAGCACTTTTGCATCAGGAATATCCCAGAGGCAAAAGGAAAGAGGAAAAAGCGAAAGATCTGTGGTGTCCCTGAATTCCATCCAGGGTGCTACTAGGAAGCTGCAGTGTGATTTAAAGGCTCACTCCAGAGGTTTTCCACGGTTTATCAACCCACACAGCAGCAATTTCACAAAAGTACATGTATTTGGGAGAGAGATAATCCATACTGACCTTCCCCATCACATTTCACCTTGGTCCCATCCTCAGCTGAAGTCAAATGTGATGCTACAAAGGGCAAGGGACCTGGAGTCTGCATTGCTCATATGGGCTTTTTGGGTAGATATGATCTTTACATCTACAGATTTGATTGAATTTAAAATTTTTTGAGGAATTACCAAATTCAGCAATAATTCCAGTATTTAACAGTATGCAGCTATAAAGACAGAATGAACATTTTAACACTGGCATATCTTCTATTGCTCAACAGATGTATACCAAAATCTGGGCATTAGCTAGTTGGTAGTGTCCCTTTAGAAACTCAGAAGAATGTTACAGTTTGAAGAAGCATAATGAAATACAGGGATAATACATTTGATTCAAAAATAGCTACCCTTAAGAAGTGAGGGTTTTCTCAAAAAAAACCCTGGTTTAAACTGTGAAAGAGGTTTTACTATGAACAACAGAATGAATACCTATAGATATTCTTGTTAAAATTCTCCTAATATGCAGGAATGGATGCATTGGCTTACAAACTGAATGCTATTCCCCTTGCTCCATTCCACCTCCATACCTTATACTTTTGCACTTCTTGCCAGAAGAGCACTCCATTCCCCAGCAGGTCTCCTTGCAGTGACACAAAACGTTGAAACAGATTTGCTGTCACCGGATCCAACAGTGCTTTGCGGAAAGCAATTATTTCACTAGATGAAGAAACACACTTATTGTCCATATGCTGTCAAAAAAAGAAATAAATGCACCAAATAAACTTTGTTTCAAAAACCAATAACAAAGGCATTAGTTAGCGTAAACTGTCTGATTCTTATCTTTCCACTGACCCTAACTTTCAGTAGTTTATGACTTTATGACATGGATACAATAAAATGTGGCAAGGTTTCATTTCTTTCTTTCCTTCTTTTTTCTTTTTTTTTTTTTTTCAGTTTGGTTTAGGGAACATTTTTTGGAAGACATGATGGGAGAGGAAATGACTGACAATGATTTAGACCATATGACTACATACTATAAAATATGGAAACAGCTATTGTTATTGATTATGGCAACAGGCTACTTTTCTAGAGAACAGTTTGGGTTTTGTGCAAACAAACAACAAAGAAAAAGGAACAGACAAACCACATAGCTTAAAGTTGTAAAATGCTTCTGACAGGGATCTCACCAACAAAATGAGCTTTGAAATGTGTTGCCATGATCACCAGCAGAAGCCAGTGAGTTTGCTCTCTGTGGAATAAAGCTACCAATAGTAAAACAGAATTTAGAGTCATCAAGACATTTTGGAAATCCTCATGCTGCCAAGCACAAAACAGTAGGCAGCCAGGAAAGGGTGGAGAAAGAAAGATGGCTTATGCAGAGACAGTTTGTTTGAAATGAAGTTCATGCTGGCCTGTCTTCCTGAACAAACAGTTCTTGTACAGTCACTGAGGAGCAAGCCAAACAACCCGCTTTTGTTATCAGATGGATGAATGAAAACCATCTTTTAACAGTGGTTTAAACCTCTTGAAGTCCTGGAGGGATGGAGTGCTGTTCAATGGTCAGCATGGGACAGAAACATTTTTAATTGTTGCCAACAGTCTGGGAAATCTAACCTGATCCTAAGCTAAAAGGGTTTCTGCAGCTTCTCTTAAAAACAGGGGTTATGCTCAGTGTCCTGCCAGGGTGAGACCCCACCCTTGTGAGAGAGGAGGGTGGTGGCTGTCCAGAGGGTCCTTTGGTTAAAATAAAGTCCACTCAACTTAAGCAGTAGGGTGGGATCTTCTCAGCCCTTGTCCGATTCTTCAAACATATTCTATCCCCTGTGACCAGGATTTAGGCAACTTTTGGGAAAAATTATTTCTGGGTCATATTCATGAAGGAAAGAACAAAACATTGCTCCCATCCCTATACCAATATACAAACTGCTTATTTTATGGGTCAACAACCTTGAAGCAGAACATGGAAAATAACCATCTTCCTGACAAACAGACAAAGAGAAAACTCAGTTAACAGAACCCACATGCACTTTGGATCCCTTTTGTGCTGATGGTTTGCATGGATAATTGGTGACCGGGTCTCCAGTTAGATTTCAACAGACAATAAAAGTTCAACTGAACAAATGTACACAACTTGTATGTTGGCAATCACAAAAAGTTCACTGCTCTTCAAGAGTCAAAAACTGGCAAACATCTGATGAAATGTATTATTACAAAGGTTTAAGAAGTTTAAATTTGATATTATCTCAGTGCTGTGAGATTAAAATACAATTCTAAATGAAACAGATACTGTGAGATATGATTAAACCTGCCCACTCCACTGCATACTTCACATTCCCTTTTGTGTCTGCACGTAATCCACTTGCAATAATAAATAAACTACCAGATGCTGGAATGAACAGCTTGTCCCAATAAGTCCACTGCATGCAAAATACAGATAAATGTGAATTAAAGGTACAATATCAGTTTGAGGAGGGTTAAGAGTGTTCCAAAGCCCAGGACAAGAGACATGTTTTTATCAAGTATGACCTCTCCAGCCAGGAAGGGAGTGAAATTTACCATGAACATCAGCAGGGAGCTAAATTCAGGAGTAATATGAGTAATCAGTCCACTCTAGCCAATACAATCATGGCTGCTTTTGACAGCATTTCATTTGGGCCTCACACTGTCAACAGGGAAATTGTGAAGGACATGCAAGGTCCAAACAAAAAAGACACTGAAACTGCAGACACAAGAGACATGGTACATTTCACTTGCCTTCCATATCCTGGTTATCTTCTGCTGGTCCTTGTGTGAAAGATCTTCAGTTATGTCCCTTATCTACGGTTGAAAAGTAGATTATAATTGTATTTTTTAACTCTTGTTTCTTGTTGAGCCCTCTAATGATAGAGACCACAGTGGTAGAATAATTTATATGTCTTTGGATTTTAAGTCTGAAACTCATTGTAGGCTCACACTGAGTGCCAGCCCTTCTTCAGCTGTGAATGAGCACTTGCTCATTAAGACTGGGAAGTTAGAGAAGACAAGAAGCAATAGCAATCAAATTATACACTTCCACTGGTTTACTCTACCCATGAGGGACCACTTAAGTTAATAACAAATTTTGGTGGGTTTTTTTTTTTCCTCCATGTCAAATGTTTTTAGTTCCCTTGGACAGCTGTATCAGAAATACAGATGTGATCCTGCAACTTCTTTCTAGCAAAAATACACCTCAAATCAAGGGCAGGTTTTCTGAATAAGGACTACATCGCATGCCCACAGTATTTGGTCACTGTGAAATATGAAGCCAAGTGGAGAATGTCATCTGGTTTCATTTCTTCTAAAATACTTTCTTCAAAGGACTTTTCATCCTCTGAATTTGCAATAAGAAAAAGAGCAGTCAAACATAAATGGAGTTAGGAAAAGACTAAAAGCTCATTAGAAGTATGTATTTCCTGTAAACTGTTTATTTGAGTTGAATACAACATTTTCTAAGCTACTTGGGCTAATCTGCCTGCCAGCACAGTGCAGCAGGTGCAAGAAGAGGCCTAAGCTAGCTTCCAGAGCTGGAAGCAGCTTAGTCCTATTGCATGGTCTTGTACCAGGACTTGTAAAGGAGTCAGAATTCAGCTAAAAAGGGCAGACGGTTAGAAAATTTTAATTTCATTACATAATCATTACTAAAATTACAATTTGTCTTATCAAAACCGATACTTTTCGCATTACTTAGTCTTCTTAAGCAATGGAAAGGATCCAGTTCATAGCACTTCTGACAACCTTCTTGATGTTATAAAGATGATAGAAAGCAAATTTTATTAATCAAAGCAGTTGCATATGTGTCTGCTTGGTGGAACTGTGAAGTTTCCTTCTGCCATGACATTTGCATGTCAGAACTGTTGTGGAAGTGCAAAAAACTAAGTCTCTTTGCATCTGTCAGCAGCAGGATGATCTCCTCACACAGATCACAGCCACAGAGGCATTCATAAAAGGCAGATTTTCAGACTTTCTAATGAGCCAGCAGGAGTGAAAGGCTCCTCATTCCCAGTTTTCTAGCAACTTTCTGAAGTAACCAATTGGAACAAGGCTTATAGCAGTTAACCTCCCCACAAAGCAGAATTTCACAAGTCCTGAAGTAATTTCTACAGGCATTGCAGCTCCAGATGGGAGAATGAGGACAGCGTAAGAGAGAGAAAGAATTACAGCACGGGAAGCCCACTCATTTGCTTGTGTTCTGGTGCCCTTGGGCAAATCCTTTACACAAAGCAGCATTTCTTTGGTGTGCAACTGTATGGCTAGGGCAAAGTGTCATATGGAGAGTGTAGCTCTACAGCAAAGATGAGTTGACTCTCCTAGCAGCCTGCCTGGCAGCAGAGCTAATACCAGCTCCTTCAGATTTAGGATCTAACAATAATACTGTCAGCTAAACTAAGCCTTCAGAGGAACTGCCTTCACAACTATCAAGCTAAATGTTTCAACCTGTACATGCTACAGCACCTCTTTCAATATTAACTGTAAGAGAGTTGTGGGCTGCTTTTCCTCTGAACCTTTTTATCCCAATGGTAAATTATGAGCCCAACAAAAAACAATGCCTGGATGTGTTGCTGTTGTTAAAAAATTACCTTTGCTTGTCCCTCCAACCCACGATGTTCTTCTGCCAGGAACAATGGCAGCCATTGTTCTTCTAATCTCTTCTGGACACACTGCTGAACTTCTAGCAGAACCGCTGCCGAAAGTTGATCATGAAGGATTTGTCTCCTTCCTCCACCTGAATGCGTTAGCTAAGCAATCCAAACACAATAACACATGACATAAACTTTTGTGTATACCAAAAGTCCTTTATCTCTCTACATCCTTGATTTAGCAAAGCATGAGCTTAATTGTAAGCAAAGCATTTAATGCATGCTTACCCAAGGCTCACATGTACTTTTCATAAAAGGGAACAGATTACATTTGTCCCTACCTATAATAGGATACAGACTCTGGGAAATAATACCCCAGCTTGACCAAGTAAATTGCCTAAGTATCAAGATATATCAGAGTACCACAGCTCAGACTTACTGTCTGTGGCTTTACTGACATACCAAATAGAAAGCTGGAACAAGTCACTGTGTCTGAAAGCCATTTTTACACTTTTTCTGAGCTCTGTTGTGCATGCTCTGGCTGTGGCCTCAGAGCAGGGTTTAAGAGAGATGTTCTATAAGGGACAGGGAGGAAGAACCCAAACAGGAAGGAAAGGATCCCCAGAAACAAAAAAGAACTAGATTTCTGGCCAAAATATAGGTAAGATTTGAGGAGACAGCTTGGGGAAAAGCTGGAGCAAACCCTCATGTGGACTTTTATCTCAGTGACATTCAGTCTGATTGTTCTGTATGAATGGTTTTGTAACTGGTACCTTTTCTTGTTGTTCTCTGGTAGCTGGGCTGTTGGGTCCAAAGAAGTACTTGTCATTTAAGTACTTGTTTCCAATGTCCTTAGACTTTTCATCACTTTTTTCTTTATCCTTGTGGAGCATCTTTCTGAACTCTTCAATATCAAGCCAACACATGAGATCCATGCTACAAACAAATTTAAACAGAATGTTATCCAATATTGAGTAAATGTCATCAACATTCTAGGGAGTTATTTGTTTAACCACAAGCCACCAAAGTAATCAAGACCTAAATACCAGGTCAGATTGGGCTAAAATTTTATGTCATTTTTTCTTTGCTGGTACCATCTGGTGAGACCATGGCACTTGCTGAGCAGGCAGATCAAACACACATCTTAGGGATCTCATTTAGGATAGCTTTTGGGGTAGCCCAAAAGGAGTACCCACCTCAATATGCCACTGCTAAATCCAGCAGGAACTGTGAACCAGGGCCAACTGTGAACCAGAGTGTAGAGCTCACAGAGAGAATGAAAAATTAAATAGATGAGAATTTGAATCACTACTGAGGCTGTGAGCCACTGAGAGAAAAGCTGACGTCTCCTGTTCTGCCCCCTTGTCATATTGCCTGAGAAAGGAGAAGGGATGACACCTGGGAACATCAGCCCAAAAGATCACCCCCTTCCTACCCTGCGTGAAATGCTAAAGTCAGTCTGCAGTCAAGCAGACAAAACCAATTTATGGTAAAATTTGTTTCTAGAGCTTTTTGTGAGATGCTTTTTCATAAATTACTGAATCTACTACTTATTTCATTATTCATAGTCAGTGACAATCTCTATCTGCAATTCTCAGTCTATGTATTTTTCATAACATTTCAGTGTACACTCTAAATTTAAGTTTGTTAGAATGGTTTTGTTCTTTACATCAGAGGACAGAATAAGTGACATACCTACAATTTCAGTTTAATTTATATAACTATTTTCTGATGGTATCTTATTAGCTGAAGTTTTGTGAGCATTTTAATTAGGACATTCATTGTGTTTGAAGCAGGAAATATGAAACATTAAATTCAGACAAATCTGTTTCACTTTTCTATTTGGCTAATAACTGCTTTTTTTGAAGTATTAATCTATGAGTAAAACTTTCAAAAGCATTTGACTGATTTAAGAACAGATGTTCTCCTTTCAGAAGTCTTTTGAGACCCTTACAGAACTAAGTTCTATTGAGACTGAAATTCCTTCATTTGCTAGTTCATCACAACATGAAAAAGTTCACTCAAATGCAAGTGCTCCAAGTTACTGTGGTTTATGGAGTAACTCCTTGGCATCTACCTATGACAACTGATCAAATATGTGCATCTTAATTAAAAAGTAAAACATAAAATTTTAAAGTGTGTCAGTTAAACCATTTACAGTGGTGGCTTATCCTGGCTTACTGCACTTCTCCCTTTCAACAGACCAGGAGCACATGCATAATCAATTAGTCTGGCGAGACCAACAAGTGGTAACCCACTAACTCAAAGTAACACAAACTGTCCTGCAATTGTGTGAATATATTCTTTCTATTTAATGAAATATTACTTAATGGAACTTTTTTTAGTTTCTTACCAGAATTTGTGCACAGGTACTTAGAAGCCTGTCCTTCCTGAAACTTGGATCACTTATAGTTGGAAAAATCAGAATAATAAATTTTGATCAAAAGGCAAATGATACATTTGTTGGTTTTTTTCTGAAAATTTCCAAACTGCATTAGTTCTAGGATCCCTTCAGCTTATAGTACTGTTAAGCATCTTTATTGTGGTGTGCCTACTGTACTAGAGAGTTACTACAATCCAGCTGTAAAACACTTTTGTGAGACTTTTTCAAATGTTTTTCTTCATTATGAATTTTTACAAAAGAAAGTTTCTCCATAAATTAAATATTTCTCTGCCTGGCTCTACCACTTATGATGGGACTTGTCCATGATTAACAGAGAGACAGGAAATCCCAGAGACAATTCAGTGTCCCTGTCCAGGCCCTCATCCTAGCCAGTGACCTGTTATCTGGTGATTCCTACCATTTCCCACGTTAGAGAGGATATCAAGACCAGTGGTCTCCACAGTGGGGTGTGTGCACCCCAGGGGGGGTTCAAGACCATTTGTTAAAGGGCAGGAAGAAAATATTATAACTTCAGTAGCACATGTGTATAATGTATAAAAAATTAAATATACATATATTGAAGGTCCTTTTGTAGTCAGTGAGAAGAAATAGCCATCTTAGGAATGATCCATCCAAACTGGTTTTAGATGTTACCTTCAGAATTAGAAGAAATATGTCCAGAAGTGTATATTTCTCTCTCTGACTACACAGGGAACCTTCTGATGATAAGCAGAAGTGATGACATTGAGTCTTGGCCAGAGGAGTTCTGTGCCAGATACCCATCTCTGGACACTTTTGAAAAAGCTGACCAATATCCAATCTAAAATTATAGCAGTGCTTGACTAGAAGCACTAGGCAATATGCAAAGCATCAGCTCACAGAACTAGGTTAAAGGACGGAAGTGATAATTTAAGGACAAAAAAAGAAAAAACCAAAAACAAATGGGCTCACTTTTTAAGAAAACCTGCCTAAACTGTATCTGCTACAGGCTGGTACTTAAATCTGTTCAGCAAACACAAAACTGTGGTTGCTCTTGCACTGTGAGAATAACGTGTCTGTCTTCTACTATTTGTGCATTTTTATAATACCCAGCTTTAATTTTTAAAAGGTAATAAATTGAATCTGCACTAAAAACTATAAATTTTTACTCATTAAAGGCCAATTGCTCTACTCAGGAGTTTGCCACTAATCAAAGCAGAAACAGAAAGCAGAAGTGTAATACAAACATGTTATGACAGGAGAATTTTTACCCCCAAAATGTTAAGACAATTCAGTTGTCTGAACAATGTGCATATGTATTTCCTAAATATGCAAATGCATTTTTAAAAAAGACTAAAATCTGTTAACATTTAGATAGCCAAGCTCCCCAGTAAAGATTTCTTCTGAACTTAGAAATGGTAAAATAATAATAATAATAATGAAGGAACATACCCAGCAGAATGCTCATTAAGAAAAGCCCAGAACTTTTTTAACTTCTCTTTGTTGTGGATCAGGTCAGACAGATTAGGACCTGCCAATCCTTTGGGAACTTGATGCAAGTACTGATCATCAGGGAAGGATGGCAGACCAGAGTCGGAAACAGTACTCTGAGGGAAGAAATTATTCCGCTTGCATAACTGCTTTTTTCATCTCTATATTTTGCTCAGTCTAATAATCCTTGCATTAGATAACCTATGTCTGTAAAAGAGCTTTTTGATTGCTGAGGAAATAAATTGAGTTAAGGTTCCAGCTCTTAGTCAGCTTTACTTTTATGTTTGCTTTAAACTTACTGGTGTGTGCAGGTTCCATAATCAAATAAACCAATATATACCTGTAATTTACTTGAAATTGAGGTATTTACTCAAGATTAAGGGCCCAAAATATATTCCACAGACCTTAGTGGAAACTCTCATTGACTCCAATCATACAGTGGTCTGATGTTGATATAACTACAGAAGACCCGTATATCTGATTAACACACTAGCTGTCAATCAGTCCCCAAAATGAATGGTAGAAATCGAACTATTTGCTTCTCCAAACTGGCGTGTGGTCAGGCTTTCATTGCTAATACTCAAAGTGTTAACAGTCTCTGATAGAAAAAGGGGTTGTTTTTGTTAGTAGGTACTTGTCTTACCTCATCCTTCTTGGAACCACTCACTTGATGCAAAGCCTGGAACTTTCTAAAGCACACAGAGTCCAGCTGTCGAGTTTCTTCCACCAACTCCACCTAATAAAAATAATATCTTATATCATCCCTACAGTACACATTATAGAAAGACGAAGAACTGCGTGGGCACTTTGCCAGTGATAGTGGATAGAAAACGTTTGCCAGTAATGAGACTGATGTTTAGAAGACACTAGAAGTCACATTTTTCTGACAAACAATTCTATTAAAAGCTCTGGTAGAAATTTCCTAAACACCACTAAATAACCTAACTAAATCTTTAAGAAAAGAACTTTGTATTTAAAAAATGGCTAAATTATATTGTCTATATAATACATTCTGTATGTTGTATATATACATATATATTACATTGTGTATATTGTGTCAGACTTACCTGATTGTCTATACCAGTAAATCATACGTCAAAGTGCCACTGAGAAGCAGAAAAACAGTTCTTAAAACTATGACTCTCAATTGAGAATGTCAAAGAGACAGAGTGCCACAGATTTCCAGAAAAAGAAATATGAGAAGGATGTTATAATAATCTAAACAATGAAGGTGAAAGCTTTCAGACTTTCAGTCTTGTTCCCTTCCTTAGTTTTATACCAGGTAATGCCTTAAGTAATAAATTGCATATGATTTGAACTCATGAAGTATTGGCATTTTTTAACTTATTTAGAAGCCTTATGTATATAACTACAGCAGTTCTCCATGTTATGTGCAAACAACCAGTAACTGCACAAGGGATAGTTTGGTGGCTAAACCATTAAAATTCAGATTTTAGGATATTTAGCAAAATTGAGACAATGCCTTATACTGATTAGCATACCCCTTACAAAGATTAGAAAGCTGTGGTCATCTCATACAAGAGTTTATGCGCTAGAGAGAGAAGAGAGTGTTTAGATTATATTCACTACATTTTCATCTAAATGTGAATACCACACTAATCACCATGTTATCTAAATATCTTCAGGCTCAGTGTAATTCTGTTCCACTGCTTATAAAGTGCTCTGGGGTATTCCTTCCCTTAAAAGAAAACATGGTTTAAAAGTAAATAGTAAAATAATTCAGAACATTTAAAGAAAAAATGTAGATACGTATACTGACCATCTCCCAAATAAGCAATTTTGGACTCACCTAATTCTTGATAAAATATCTTGTTTCATTATGGGCCAAATATATCCTGCTACAGGGTAGAACAAAGGGGAAGAGTAGAGCCAGGGACTGAACAAAATACAAAGCAGACCTTGTCTAGGAAGGAGTGTGCCTAAATATCAGCCTGCGCCTAGTACAAAGAGACTCTAGTGCCTCCTAGAACAGGTCATTTTATGTCTGTGTATTATAACTCTTCACAAACACATGTATTGTACAGTCAAAAGTACTTAATTCTGGTTTTTTGTGCTCTGATTAAGATGTTTGTGTTATTAGAGCACTGAGAAGTCTGCACGTAACTACATTTGCAGAGCAACACATCCTGTAAACTGAAAGGACCTCGGTTAACTCCAGGATGCATAATCTGATACACATATTAACTTTAAAGGAAAAGTATATATTTTCAATTCTTACTTTAAAGGAACGCTTCCTAGAACAGTGACAACTCTGTATTCAGAGAAAGCTCAAAAGTAGACTTCTTTTATACAAAAATTATGTATAACAATACTCGGCTGAGCTGATGATTTCACTCGGTGAGAACCAGCAGTAGATACTAGACAGCTAGTATTGATAATACACATGGAAAATATACAGTTACAAAAGACTAAAACTACTCTGATAGAAAGTAAATAAAATTTCAGATTCACAGAAGTATCAATCAATTACACAGTGCTCTGCAAGTCATAAATAATTATAGCTGAAATAGTTCAGAAAAAAATAATTTATCTGAAAGGTTAGAAAATATGCTGAAAAGTGAAGAAAATATTTTGCAGATGTGGATTAGTATATTTCATCTTAGGAAGTTTTATCAGTGTTCAATCTTTCAAAGTTTCTAAAGCAAATTATGTTATCATAGGATGAGAGGTAAAGTCCCCTTGTGAATTAATTAGAAGGTAGAAAATCAAAACCAAAGAAATAAATAACTTTCATTATGGGGTGGGGTTCTTGTTGGGGTCTCACAGGGATCTGCACCGAGGTTGTTTTTTTAAACATTCAGAACCTATCTGGAAAAGGAGGTGAGTGAGGAGACAACAAAGTTTGCAAAATGATTCCACAGAGCAAAAAAATTAAATTGACTGTGAAAAGCTGCAGGATTTCAGGACACTTTAGCATCTGCATGATAAAAGGGCAGCTGAATTCAATGATAATAAACATTAAGTCACTCCAACGAGCTCCAAATGAAGGCTTTCCATTAGTTGTTATTACTTGGGAAGGAGATCTTGGAATCACCACAGATGGCTATTAGCTTACATTTTGTACAGCCACTCAAAGTTCACCAGGAGTCAAAAGGCAATTAGAATGATAGGAACAATTGGGAACAGAACAAAGAGCAAAACAGAAAACATGATTCTGCCACTGGATAATCCTTAGTGCATCCAGACCTTGAGTACTGCTTGCATCTCATCAAAAGAATGTAAAATAACACATAAAGATGGGGCAAAAAGTGTAACAAAGGTATGGAACTTCTGTAAGAGAAGAAGTCTAACAGTCTAGGATTCTGGAGTTTCAAGGAGGTGTTAACTGAGGTGGGGTACTACAGAAACTTGTAAAAGCATAACATTGAGAACATAAGAAGATAACAACTGTGCCCTAGGGTACCAGGGGAAATTACCAGGGAGGGGTTTGCAAACAAATCAAGATAAGGACTTTTTTCTCCTATTGCTTGACTATAGCATGGAACCCACTTCTACAGTGAGGCTGAAGATATATCACACAAGACACATTTACATAAACCCATGTGGAAAAAAATCCCTCATTAAAGATTATTAGACACAAAAATGTGGATAAGATCTTTGCTCCACGAACTTCCTTGGTTGCAAAGTGATGAAGCTGGCATACTGCTGTGTGGGTTTTTTTCTTTCCTTATACTCCATTCTTAAATGTTTAATACTGGCCACCACCTAACAGGCTTAGAAGACCATTCTCAACTTTGATTTTAAGTATCTGTTAACCTAGTTGTTCATATACGCATGCATGCATGATATAGCACCAAAAATGGGATTTCAAAATGTTTTGCAGAAGGCAATGCAGGCATGTTCTCACTACAAGTTGACAGAATGCCATAGGTTTCAGTAGTATCAATAAAAAAAATGATGATATTTCCTGTAAATTGGAGATGTTACATTTAAGGTCATAATGGAGAAAAACAGGAACAAGAACTAACTTCCTGCCCTCCAATTCCTAATTCCTCATTATAAGTTTCTTCTTCCATATCTGAGAGAGATGTTAAAGACTTTAAATTAGAATCACAGAATATCCTGAGCTGGAACGGACTCAAAAGGATCATCGAAGCACAACTCCTGGTCCCGCACAGGACCATCCCAGTGATCACACCATATTCCTTAGAGTGTTGTCCAAATGCTTGTAGAACTCTGGCAGCCTTGGGGCCATGACCACTTCTCTGGGCAGCCTGTTCCAGTGCCCAATGACCTTCTGGGTGAAGAACCTTCTCCTAATATCTCAATGTCTTCAACCTAAATCTCCCCTGACACTCCCTTCCATGCTGTTCCCTCAAATCCTGTCACCGGTCACCAGAGAGATGAGATGAGTGCCTGCCCCTCCACCTCCCCTTGTGAGGAATCCGTAGACCATGATGAGGTCTCCCCTAAGTGTGTTCTTCTCCAGACTGAACAAGTGACCTCAGCTGCTCCTCATAAGGTTTCCCCTCTAGGACATTCACCATTTTCTTAGCCCTCCTTTGGATACTTTCTAATAGCTTTATATCTTTCCTACATTGTGGCACCCAAAAGAAGTTTGACCTACAGCTGGTAACTTGTAGGTAAGTTTACAAAGAACAGAAAGCCACAGCATCGACCACCGTCACCACCATTTCTTGTTTTTATCTGTCAAAGGCAGTCAGGATTGCAGATACCTCTTCTGACCTGCATAAACTTGTCCAATTCAAGCCTTCAGAGCTTTCTGGAATGAGAACGAGTACACCTCTGAGCCATCTACTTCAGGAGGCCTGCGAAGCACAGTTAGCCCTTACCCAGCAGAGCAGCGATCTAAACAATGTTNTCAAAAGGATCATCGAAGCACAACTCCTGGTCCCGCACAGGACCATCCCAGTGATCACACCATATTCCTTAGAGTGTTGTCCAAATGCTTGTAGAACTCTGGCAGCCTTGGGGCCATGACCACTTCTCTGGGCAGCCTGTTCCAGTGCCCAATGACCTTCTGGGTGAAGAACCTTCTCCTAATATCTCAATGTCTTCAACCTAAATCTCCCCTGACACTCCCTTCCATGCTGTTCCCTCAAATCCTGTCACCGGTCACCAGAGAGATGAGATGAGTGCCTGCCCCTCCACCTCCCCTTGTGAGGAATCCGTAGACCATGATGAGGTCTCCCCTAAGTGTGTTCTTCTCCAGACTGAACAAGTGACCTCAGCTGCTCCTCATAAGGTTTCCCCTCTAGGACATTCACCATTTTCTTAGCCCTCCTTTGGATACTTTCTAATAGCTTTATATCTTTCCTACATTGTGGCACCCAAAAGAAGTTTGACCTACAGCTGGTAACTTGTAGGTAAGTTTACAAAGAACAGAAAGCCACAGCATCGACCACCGTCACCACCATTTCTTGTTTTTATCTGTCAAAGGCAGTCAGGATTGCAGATACCTCTTCTGACCTGCATAAACTTGTCCAATTCAAGCCTTCAGAGCTTTCTGGAATGAGAACGAGTACACCTCTGAGCCATCTACTTCAGGAGGCCTGCGAAGCACAGTTAGCCCTTACCCAGCAGAGCAGTGATCTAAACAATGTTTGGGGCAAATACAGCTGGCTCACCATATCACATGTCTTTTATGCTAAGCAGTAGCTGCACTTATATTCTAAACACCAAGGAACACTTGATGCCATTCTTGATACAATTAATATGGACCCAGTATCACTGCACTGACACTCTAGAAACAGCTTATTGTCTGCTTGTGATTGAAAATATAGAGTGTCTCTGGGCAACCATCATAAGAAAATTACTTCTGATCAATGGTAAGATTGCAGAAACATGATGTTTGCTGAGTGCAAAGAGAAATTTTTCCATAGCAAGATGCATTCCTCTCTAATTCACAGGCCAAGGAGCCTATGAAGTCCTCACCTTCCTTTCAGATGAGCTGTCTGCTCTCCATAAGAAGCTAAGCCTACTCCACATATCAACATAGAAAGGAGCGGGTAAGCAAAACATCTTGTAATACTTCTCCCTTCCTGACTATAAATATAATAGGATTGCATATGAAGGATCCTGTGATTTTCTTCCCTGACATAAGACTTTTTCATGGTGTCATCCAGATCCATTACCTTTCCATAAGTATATTTGTCTGCTTCCACCATCTTCATCCATGGTTCTAGGAGAACAGTGAGAATATATTCTTCTGCTGGGTCAAAAAGGTCCTCAAAAGCTGGGTCCATTTTCTGATAAATCATGTTTCTCTTATTCTGATGAAGTCCAATGTCCATACTGGCAGATGGGGCAATGTAAGTTGCATAAAGGAACTACAATAAAAGAGAAGAAAACTATTTCTTAGCCATCATCCATTTCAATGGTCACAGACTGCTGAAGGAGAAATTAATGCATATTTGTCCCCCACTGCCCTGCTGTATATTCTGAACATATATCTAATTACAGCTACCTTATTTTTTACCAGTATTACTACTTTGTCCAAAATTCAGTTATTGCCATAATGG
This sequence comes from Oxyruncus cristatus, assembly GCA_013399855.1. NCBI lineage: Eukaryota > Metazoa > Chordata > Aves > Passeriformes > Cotingidae > Oxyruncus > Oxyruncus cristatus. The sequence continues at coordinate 293,654 of VXAY01000866.1, forward strand.
ATCAACCTGCCATTTTTACTCCTACTTGTTAAAATTGTTAGATCAAAAAAATAATGTTTAATGCAATTTTCTCTTGGATATATTTGGCTGATTGTTAGATTCAGATAGCTACAATCTTAACAGAAACTGCGCTGCTCATGAAGTTACATTATTGTTTTACAGAATATGTGCTGGCCAATTAGTGAAGGTATCTGACTTTCCTGAATAGATGGTAATTGGTAAATTTAAGGTTAAAATTAATGAAAAATTACATGATATTCTTTGTGGAGATTCTCTTATATAGTTTTTCGACATTGGTAAGACTCCATCACAGCACAGGATCCATCCAGGAGATTCCACTGCAGAACTGAGGTCTAAATCCTTACCAAAGAAAGGTTTACAATACGCTTTTTATCTGACGCATACAGAGTTTGCCATTCCACATGTACAAAGAGAAGAAAACTGAATCTGGAGAATGTTTCCTTTTCACTTGCAGCTCACTCTTGAAGCATAGAGTAATGTTTTATCTATTTCAATTTTTTTTTCAAACTTACTTAATCCCCTAAGTAAAACTCTTGTTTTCTAAAGGTTTCATAAATTGCTGTGAAAATGAACATTGAAAACTCTGAGAAAAACACTTTCTTCCAGGAATATCTTGGAAGAGGACATTCCAAAATATCTTTATAAAACATCATGATTCTGACTACAGCTAGGAACTCAACTGAAATAAAGATGCTGCCATAATATATTTCATGTAAGTATTTTGTTCATATTCTTGAAGTCCAACTAATTTTCAAACACACAGTCAGGGATCAGGCTAGTAGCATAAATCAGAATTTCTCTCTAGGATGGCAGTGACAACTCCATCTTTACTATTTATTATCACAGAGGCCTGACAATGAAGAATTCAGGAATATGATAATTCTCATTTTCCTCATTTTGCTAAAAGCCAGCTGTAACTAGCAGATGTACAAAGCAATAGAAAAGAAGAAAATAATACATTTACTCTGTATTCAAGCAGTAATAAAACACTGGTGTGCTTAGATTTCAAACACAGGGGGAGAATGTTTGAGTACATTAAATAACTATGTTTCTGTTTGTTTTAGATTAAATTCTGATTTATTAGACTCTTTCTCTCAAATAGCAACAGCACTAGAGTACATTCCCATTATTTTGGACCTTTACAATTTGAAACAAACCCTTTAGATTCTCCTGGTATTAGGTCACTGAGAAATACAGGGCTTCTATGGCTGACATCCATCCCCCAGTTAGCACTTGTTACAATTACCATATTTATTGTCTATGCAGGATTCCACACCCTTTCTACATAGATCTAATCACTGAAAGCAAAGATGTTTTGTGGCTATTGTGGCCCACATTATCAGTGCAATAAAGATACACAGGTGTAAGGGTAAGGTCAGAGAAAGAGGACATCCACAGGAAGACTCCTAGCTGAAGACCAAGACCATATTTATCCTAAATTATGCCCTTCTCAGTAAGTCCCCAAATACATTTAAATTTAACAGAGACAGCATTAATTAAATTCATAGTGATTTAAAAAGTTGAAAGTTATTTCAAAGAGCCCTAACACTAGTAAAGTTTAAGTTAAATCATGTTGTAGTCTGATCAAAACCAGTTAATGTATAAAATAGACAAATTAGAAGGGACAAGTCCAATGATATAAAGATGTGGTATCTTTAAAAATAGACTTTTTAAAGAGAGGTTAAGCATTTTATTTGTCATTAGGACTACACTGCTCTACCTACGATGACTCATAAAATCGCACAAGGGATTTGTAAATTGGTAAAAAGGTTCAAAAATATGTCCTCAATATTTTAACGCACATCTAAGTTGGTTCCTTAAATGGCGGATCATTTTTGCATAGTTTTAAGAATGAAGTTAAAACAAACATGCCACAAGTTCCTCGGGCAGAATTCCTTTGGCTTATGATTTTGTATGAAATAGGTTAATGAGTATATTTGTTAGTCTTCTTCAGAGCTGACAAAAAATATCAGCCTGCAATCAGAAATTGCCCAGACTAACGAAGCTTTGGCCAAAAACTATTGACATAAACACTGTCATAATATATTGCCATTCTAGGGATTGCCTTTGATGCTGCTCTACCTGCAGATCTGCCTCCAGTCCTGTGTTATTTCACATTCAAAACCGCAGCATAGTAGAGACGTATTTTTTTCCAGAAACAATAGGGTGGGCAATACATATGAAGCAGAAATTTAGAGGTGTTTAAGTTTTGCACTTTTCCAAACTCAAAGAATCAGGCCCTCAGTGGTGTAATAAGGATGGCCTCTTCACTTTTGAAGGATGCCATCTTTTTACTTTAATTCTTGTAAGAATCCATTGCTAAGTAAAAAGACAGCATCACAAAGTGACAAAGTGCATGCACTTGCAGATAGGGGACAAATGAGAAGGAATTTTCATCCTTGTGTCCCTTGCTGAGGTGCATCTGTAGATCTGCACAGATTTGATTGCAAGGACTGCAGGAAAACCAACTGAGGAGAGTTCTAGACATGCCAAAAAGGTGGAAAATTGTCTGTGTTCACAGCCTTCAACACCGGGCAATGCAGTTTGCAAGATACATTTTATCCTTAAAAGGTAATATACATAGTCTTTTTTGATTCCCATATCATGGAATTCTTGTGGTTTTCTGAATCTCAGTAGAATATTGGAACTGTTGTATTAGCCAATCTTCTAAGGGATCAACAGGAAAAATCACATTAAATGAACTTACAAGTGAACACATTCATAAAAAAATCTGAAGCATTTGATGTCAAGTACATATCATACTTTGTTGATTAGTTGTTTTTTTCCTATTGAAAAACATGAAAAATTTTTCTACCCGCCAGCCATAAATTTTCTTATAAATGTATTAGAATAAGTAATGGATTGAACCCAAAACTGTATCTGGAAATTTGGTCAGTTTGTATATTGAAATTATATAAATGGCACAAACCTGAATACACGAAATGCTTAGAAAATTCAGATTAAGACTTTGGCCTCATTTATGACTTCTCAAATCAGGGATTGTACAGGCTTTGGTGTGAAGTAAGAAATGCAAGAAAGATTTAAGTCCAAGTGCTTTCTATTGCTGCCCAAAGGCATGGATATTGCTCTGATCTAAACTAGGGGCTTGTGCAGCTGCTTGACAGAATCATATGATGGAATAATGCAATGCACTGACTGGTCTTAAACAAAGCAGCTAAACTGCCTTAACCTCCATCATCACTTCCCACTAATATAAATCTTGTGTCTGACCCTAAAAGTTCACAGTAATGATAACTCCCTTTATCTAAACTGATTCTAGTGTTAAAATATTGCACTTCCCACAACTGTATTAAATTTTCTAACTCTAAATATTTTTTTTTAAATCAAATCCTACATCATGTGTTTCTTTATTGCTTTTATTTTTAATTTTTTTTTTACACTCCTGTTCATATTTATAGTGAATAACCATATATGTTCCTGGATGATTACCGTCATTACTTGTCATTATTCTTATCCATCAGATTTCATTCTCACTATAGTTTCTTTCCCTGGATGAATGCATATACACCTTGGAATGCATTTTATTACTCTATCATAAAGCTAAGATAACAATGCCCAACAAATGAAACAGTGAGTAGTAAATAAACAGCAATCCAGGTTTGCTCTTTTTTCTAAGAGGAAGCAAGCAGAACCCACACGGAATACTCTGCGCGTCTCTTTCTGTAATAAACAGTAAAATACATAAGACAATGTGTCATGCAAATCTGATCCACATTCTCTTAGGAGTATTTGGAATGACTGTCTTGTTGAGCCAAAGGTGAGCACAGAATTTGGGAAGGCATCTCTTCCCCAAGCAGACTCTGCAGATTGGTTGCAGCTTGATTCTTTACCGTGTTCCAATGAAAACAAGTATAATTTTTCTGCAGCCTTAAAAGGCAAACTTGAGAATGATACCAAATGTTGCAGCACATGTGTTGATTTGTTATGTTACATTTCAGCTGTTAGTTATGCTAATGGAACAGTTTCACATATTTCGTTTTGATGTATTTACTTTAATGGCTATGTGTACGTACTCTCTGCAATTGCCTGGTAACACTGATTGTACAATGTTCTGCTGTCACCACCAGGCCAGCACTGGAAATAAGATAAGTAAAAAAATCCTGGGCCTTAATGTTCAGCCATGCAACCACCGCAGAAACAATGTAAGTTGTTATGAAATGAAACCAAATTAAAAACCATCAGGGACCACAACCTAAGATTTGGCCTGTAACAAAATACATAGGAAAATGGTGACAGTCTAGATAACTTGCACATCTGCTGTGAGCAGGGTCCCTCACCACACACAGGCCTGGGCAGTTACAGGAAACAGTCAGACTTGAGGGTACATTCAGTTGCCCACAGACTCATGCCATAAATAGAGCTGGAGGGGAAAACAACTAAATAGGGTAGCAAGTCAGTTTACCGGACAGGAGAGAAGGAAGAATCCATGTCTTGGCCTCTGCTTGGAGCTTCTGTACAAATAACACTGATTCAGGTGAGAATTCTGGGCAACTATGCAAAATTCTGTCATTTGCACCAGTAAAACCTCCAGGAAGGAAAAGATGGCAAATTCAAGGATGTCCAGATGCTTAGTAACATAAGCCATACCAAGAGATTATTCTCACCTGGTCTCCACAGATATTTGTTCCACTGACTTGTGAAGTAGCTTTGCTCTATTACATAGTATATATTGAAATACTCAGATAGGATATACTCCTACACAACGTTTAGAGAGGAAAATCAGACCAAAATTTCACAAAGTGACTTGAAAAGTCCCTTAGAGTTCTTCTAATGATATCACACTGCTGCAGCTTCCTTCCCTGGTGGAACAGGTCTATTTTCCTGTCAGTGACAGCCATTAGCACCACTGTGGTGAAGCATTTTAATTTTGTTTTATTCCCTGATTTAAAGTGCATGCTCAATTAAGAATACTCATTTATAGGAAATATCAGTTCCACTTGACATTAAATAACGGTCTAAATATCTATTTGGGTAATGACAATCGTTAAAAGATAATAATGATACCCTGACAATCATAAAAATTAAAACCAGACTGACAAAGATCCATTTTCATTACTGAGATCATTACTGATCTCACTGGACTGTGAGAGCCGCAATTCTAACCCACACAGGAGACGGAAGGAAAGGTACAGCCCTATTAGATAGTTTAGAAAAAATACTATCTCTGATGTTAACACTAAGCAGACAGTTTCCAAATATGACGCAGAGAAGCAAAGGGGAGTTTAGGTAAACTGAGTATAACACATAAAACTGGGAACAGGCAGCTGAGCCTAGAAGTCAAACTATGCATATTTAACATTTGAATCAAGAAATTCTATGGAAACAATCCAAAGAGCTTCTTTTATTGTCCACAACCCAGATTTACTTTGGTGTGGGTTGTCAAGATTTGGAAACTTTTCTACTTTCTATCTTCTTTTCAGACTTTGCACTACACAAATGCATTTGTGAAGGGAATGAGCAAATGTATTTGTAAAACTAAAACACATTATTTACAACTTACTTGAGCTTGCTTGCATATTTGAAAAGGTTGAAGAGTTTCTTGGTAAAAAAGCTGATGATAAGCCTGTAGGTCGAACCAAAAGTACACACAGTTCTTCCACAACTAAAGACGAAAAATATTGTAAGTTATTGCTACCCAAATATCACAGCTTTTTAAAAGGTTGACTTTCCAATGCAAGTATTATTTAGCTCCTTGGGGTCATCATAAATCAAGCTCAATCTAAGATGAATTTAATCTTCTGTTGCATACTGGCAGAAGGACAACATATTTAATGGCATCATCACTGTGATACTCTATCTTTTATTGTATCCTTTATGCATAATTGGCCATTAAAATCGTTAACATTGTAGTTAACATTTGAAGAGTAACCACATTTCAGTGGCATAAAGCCAGTGCTAAAGAAGAAATGCTGATAATGGACATGCAGAGTTTGTGCCATGGTAAAATAGCATTTTGCACCAATAATCAAAACAATTAAATGCTGTGTACTTGACATATGTTACTGAGGCTATCATTACATTTTTATTACATGCATATCTGAGATACAGAGTCTTGGCCTCATTTCATAAATTCGAACAGCAAAAGATCTTTCAGAAGACTAGATCTTTCCCCAAGTCCTCTGTTTTAATCATGTGCTTATGGGGTTCAGACTTTAAAAATACCCTGAAACCCCCATGGCTAGCCAATAAAGAATGTTTTCCAAAAAGACAAGAGTAAGGAAGTTTGCTCCACAAACTGCAGCCTTCCAGATCTGACATATGACTGAAACAGGCTCCAGAGACGAAAACTTAAAGCAAATAATTTTTAAAGGAGTCTGCCACCTGCAAAGGCTAGAGGACACGAGGGTGGATGCAATGAAAAAGTAAGTTTCTTTTATTTAGATTTCTATCTATATACATTTAACATTTTTAGCTGAAGGTATTCAGCTTTGGAAACATTGGCTCCTGTCTTGTAGAAGCCAAAGGCATTTCTAGCTACTGCTGCTGGATTTTGGGTTGTGCCAGCGGTGAAACAGATGTCCATCTTGATTGCATTCAAATCTCCCCTAAAGACTCAATTTTTCTGCAAAGCCACTAAACACTGACTCAGATTCATAACTCGTTCCAACCAATCCTAAATTTACACCCAGCAACGAATGATGGATCTGCTGACTGCAGAGAAGAAATAGTGTTATGTTTCTCAGAAATCCAAGGAGCTTCATGGAAGCAGAAGAACGTTTTTAAAACATTGGAGATTTTGGACATCACTAACCCAACAAGTAAGAAGGAAGCAGATTATAGTGAATAATAGCATAGCAGATTTTCCATCTTTTTAAAAAATGTTTTTGTGGGTTAAGACCTCATTTTTTCTGCCAAGTTAAAGGCTAGTTTTTAAAAATGATTAGTCTTTTTTTTATCCCTGATGGTACAATCAGAATTCCAATAGGTTTGAGACAGTTAGAATCTGACAGCTTGGTTAAGACCTGTCATTAGTTTGCATATACATATGAACAGTTTATTGTTGTTGAGGGATTGAAGTCTCACAAGTAATAATTCATCCAGTCATCAATCTTTCTTTCTCCATTTTTTTTTTCAGTCTGGCTGCCCTCTATAACTTGGCATTCAGTCAATTGTGGACTAAATTATCACAGAGTAGGAAAATGTTCATACCTTATTCCCTGACTTCTCACAGAATTGTGTGAAGTAGTAGCCTGCTCTGTTCTCCAAATAAAGAGACTGCAGCATGCTTTCCATTCTTGATCCCCCTAAGACAACACTGCCAGCAGCACTTTTCCCCTGGACAAATAAAACATAGTTATACAGCAAGGAATAACAGGCTTTCATTATTTTCAAATGTCAGTACATTGCAATGGAGAGCCATGCAGTGTGTTCAATTAGTATCTTTATCCAAAGAAACTAGACTCCATTTTCTACTACATATGCAATCTTAGCTGACAAGAGTTGTCTCAGCTCAGGCTACTGTGTTTTGAATCAAGAGAAGGTAACAGGTGGCTATTTGGTCAAGATTCAAAACATTTATCTGTCATGGAACAAAAGATGTCTTCTGGGGTTACGTCACTGACATCATCAACAAAATCATGAGCTATTCAGGGAGCAAGAAATCCATGCTCTTTACTGTGGCAAGCTCCTAGAGCATTTGAGGAAGAATACATCCATTTTGTCAATGCTCATAGAGAAGCCAGAGGAGGCTTCTGTAACTAGTAAATTAGCTTCTGATGATAACAAGAGAGAAACTTTGGCTGGCTTGCTGTCTCTGATAGCAGAAGTAGAAACACATGAGTGTGGTGGCTGACAATGAGCTTCTTTCCAAGCAATAACAGGGATGGAGAAGGGCAGGAAGAAGCCAGACTTGTGAAGCAGAGTAGGTAGATATCCCTTCCCAGTATGAAGTTAAATTACTAATCCCTGAATTCCCCTCTGCATTGTATTTGTGATGGCAAATTGTGGGGTCCTGACTGTAAGTTCCAATCTAGCCCTGTAAGTGTAAATCGATGGTATTTTCCTCCCTCTGTGATGATGCCTAAAAACTGATAGTTCATGGTGCGAATGTTTCCTGTATATACATTTCTAACTGCAAATGTCCCCTAATTACAAAGACTAGCCTTATCCTTTTTTTTCCTGTAAAAATTAACAAAGAAGTAAAATGAATGCAGTGAAGAAATAAACAAAGTATTATTTTGATGTGCAAAACAAACAATTGTGCTCAAGTGCTCAGCAAACTCCATGAATATGTAAATGGGCTCAGATTTCATAATATGTTTTTTTCTTTTAATTGTGAGACTGTGGGTATCAATAGCACCATAAAACATCAGGTTGTTTTGAGAATGTTCCACAAACAAGAAAGGTTTTGGATATATTTCTGATTGCCAGATGTTGACATCTCACATGTTCTATTTGTCAGCATTTTAACAGTTACTAAGAAAAGGCTGTTCCGCTCAGCCTGTTTCTCCTGAGGTTTGTTTGACTGAGGATCTGCTTAGCAGGCAATAATTCAACGAAGAAAAGAATGAAGTATACAAGTAATAAAGAGGGACTGTACAAATGAAACCTTTTCCTCTTATGAATGTTACTATTTTAATGACTTTGTAAGGCAGATTCAGTTTTCACTGTAAGTCAGGTATACTTCCCTAGGCAACAATTCCACTGAAGCATTTATCCAGAGTTTTCTAAAATAGCCTACTGAACACATGGTCACTATGGAGAAGATCAACACTTTCTAGTGAAAATAAACCTCTGTGCATGCCATGATTTCCTATGAAATAGGTGACAGATACCACAGAGAAAATGCTGATGTTCTAATTATACCTCTGCATAAAGCATTGACATTCACATAATCAAAACAATTCCTCCCCATTATTGACTACTTCATGTTTAATACTGCAGAATAAAGTGTTTTAACCCATGATTCAAGATAACTAATATTTTCAAGCAGTACTCACACGGAGCAACTCAGCATAGGTGTACTTTCTATAACCCTGGTACCTCGAATCTTTGGTGCCATCCAAAGCTAAGCAATGAATCATGTCTGTACTCACTGACTTTGACCTGGATCACAAACAAAAATTTTTCAATACATATTGAAGAAAAATCTAGGACTGCTTATAAAATAAACAAATAAGACTGGGCACAAAAGAGGTAGAATGACACAGTGAAAAGTAGAGGAAAAAGTACATGGAGTTCAGATTTACAATAAATGGGGAAAAAAACATAGAGGAATACTTTTTCCATATGGCCTTGTGGAAATCACTGGCACAGCATGAGTTTGAGAGCTGGGCTAGTCCTTGAAACAGGTTAAAAGAATATGAATGAATGACAGAACATAAAATAATATGTAGAGAATATCAACTATTACATGAGAGAAAATACTTGTATTTGGGGAAATAAACCCTTTAGTGGGTTTATTTTTGTTTGTGGGACAAACAAATGAGAAAATAATCAACCAGGGAGGAATTCTCTCTGCATAAAATCTGGACCATAACTATGCTTCACTAAGCAGACTTTCGTATTAAAGAAAAGCATTCATGAAAACAGTAGGATCTAAAATACTTTCATAAATATTTGAGGTATAATGGTGTGCAGAAAGATATACAAGGGACTTGTACTTACCACATTCTACTGCTAGGAATGTAATCCTGTTGGGTACTCTGACTTGATGTCAGGGTAGGTGGTAATCTTGATGATCTCTTCAAAGAGAAATTTGGTTTAGCTAGTTTTAATAAAGTTGTTGCTGAGCTTGTTCTACTTTTCTAAAAGACTTTACAGAAAAATAGGGCAATTTTGATTATTTTTCCAGCTTTGTGTTTTCTTAATCTCTTCTCATTAACTGCTCAAAAACATTCAAGAGTTTTCAGGACTATTTTTCTTTGTCAATCACAATATGTAAAACTGCAAATTGCAAAAGTCTCTGAATATCTTTCAAGATTTTTCACCATACGTTAATAACCACTATGGCTTAAAAATTACATTTTTAACAGGTAGAAATATGTTACATGCACTTTGTACAAAATTACAGAGGATGTCAGGTAAAGGGCATGTTAACATGTTTTGTGAAAGTTTACAAAGACTATGTTAGCTCACTGTAAGATGGAAGCAATTACTCAGACTGGGAGAGAAAGGGGACATTCTGCCGCACCATTACTGATTATTTTGAACAAAATCATGACTTGGATATGCCAGTCGCATTCAGAGTGCCCTCAGAAATTCACCCAGAGTTGCTGCTCTTTCTAAGCTCTTGCAAGCACAGTTTAACTGCAAGATCCAAAAGTCCAAATTTTTTACAGAAAAAAAAAAAACAGGAGCAAGAAATGGTCCATCTGCTGATTCTGTGAGGTTCATGGTGCCCAGTCATATTTTTGTCAAATGCTGAATTCAACAGGGGATGGAAAACCTGCAGTTAGGAACCTGTCTGCCTGACCTACAGCCAGTCCTGGGTCGTTAGCACCACCTTGTGAAGCCAGAACCAGTCACTGTAAGACACTGGTGTTTCTTGCTCCCTTTCCTGCTGGGAGCAACAGGAATCTGGCTCCTAAACCCAGTTTCTTCTGAACAGGAAATCTGTCACACTGTTTTCCTCCATTATCTCCATGAATTAGATTTCAAAGGAAGTAACTGTAGCCTAAAACTATCCAACCCAAAATAAGAGAGGTGTGTATGTTAACAGATCTGTGGAATAGCCCATCCAGTTCTTGATATTGGATCCACAGTTTCAGTTCACATTTTCCAAGTACTTTGTGTCCCAAGGTTTAACACTATGTTGCTGAAAACCTTCATTGCAGCTACCTCTCACATTCAGGCTTTGAAGGAAGAAAACAGTCAAAACTAAACTGGCCACCTGCAAGCTACACACTGTGAAAAGCTCTGTGCTGTATGGGTCATGGCCCTCTGTAGAAAGCAAAAACCATGTGTAACTGATTGAAGGGCTCTTACGATTGGCAGAAAATGAGTAGCATTATGCCCTCTTCACAAACATGAGGGACAGATTCAGGGTAACTGCAGTGAAGTTGTACGAATGACTCTGGACTAAGATAAGGCTGGTTCAAGGGCAGAATCTGCACTGCTAAATACTTAATTTTGCAATTCTGAGAATTTTCAGCTAAAATATCTATCCAAAGGACTTAAGAAATAGCCAGGATGTAACTGAGAAGATAGCGTGACTCAATGTATAGGAATTTGTTGCATAATATATAAAATGTTATTGCATTTTTATGTGTAATAATCTGCAATACACCAGCTTGCTAAATCTTGACTTCCTAACAACCAAGTACTGTATTCTTCTTCCATTGAATTTAAGGAGTTTTGTCATTATTTTTGATGGGATAAAGCTTTGTTTTTCAATATTGTGATCCTACTTACCCGAAGAAGGGAAGACTGTATCCCAGGCATGCAAGACTTTTGGGTCAATGGTAGCAATGACACTATTTGTGGGAAAGGATCAATGTCCACCCTCGGCCTCTCTTGACATGTGTGCCAGAACTTCAGTTTTGCACTGGCAGCTTCTATTGCTCTTGAATGAGTGACACAAAATCTGGGGCCCCTAGGGAGGAAAAAGCTAATAAGTAGAACTTTCCAGAACCATGAAACACTGGGCTATTTGGCTTTTTTTTTCCCCAGTGATGTCATTTACTGTATCAAGATATGGTGCTACAGGCACCTAGACTTAAAAAACAGTTAGTGTTCAAGATATGTTTAGACACTGCACGCTTCCAAATTTAAAAGCAAATTATACATAAACAAACTTAGGCAAATTCTGCACCATGACATAGTTGCCTTTCTATGAGTCTGCAGTAGGATATGCCCCATCCATCCTACAGCAAAGAATAGGAAAGCATTGTAGACCACAGGACAGAGACCACAGAATTACAGAAATTCTGAATTGGAAGGGACCACAAAGATTGAGTCCAGCTCTCAAGTGAATGGCCCATACAGGGATCAAACCCACAACCTTGCTGTTATTAGCACCACACTCCAACCAACCAAGCTTATCTCAGGGTCACTGCAAGCCATATGAGGCTCCACAGCAAAGTTCATAATTGCAGGTATTAGTTTATGCCTGCAATTCGCTGATCCCCCTTGGGGAGGAGAGAACATCTTCAAAAATTTAGCCTATGTTTTGGAAATAGATTAGATTTTATATCCTCACTTAACTTGTAAATATGTAAAAGGCATTTTTTATGACAGACATTCAATAGTAAAGTCTCAGTGTCAAATTCCACAAAGACGTATATACAGAGCATCCTCAGAAACTTGAGAAGAGCAGTAAGGGGAATAGATTAGGACAGAATTAACCTTCTGTGCCTGAAGGGGTTTCCCTATGCTAGAGACTAAAGTTTAGTTGAATGGTATCCAAGGCAGAGATACACAGAGCAGTGCAGATGCTCTGGCAGAAAAATACGAAGGGCTCAGTAAGGCAGATTTACCTGGCTTCTCGGCAGATTGCAGTGTAGTTTAGGCTCAACTAAAAATTCATGTGTTAGTACTTACAATGACATTGCTTCCAGTAATTGCAATGGGATAAGTGAGATGAAGTAAACCTAACAGGCTTATCAAAGAAAACGGAAATTAGTTAAACAATGGAATTTTAGTTCCTGTCTATTTATTCATACCAGTAAAGAAGTAGAGGTTTCACTACTTCAGGCTGAATCTGTCTTAAATGCCATATATTCCACTGATCTCCATGCAGTAGATCAAGTCTGAGTAATATTTCTGAACTGAGGAAATAGTCTCCACTGCTCAGCAGGTACAGTTTTTTCATCTTACTGAGATGCCTGCAGTCAACAAAAATAGTCACATAAGCATATATCAGACACTGTATAGAACTGAGTACAGTTCATCCTACTGATTAAAGTGCTGTCATGCAACATGTTTTTAATTGCAAGTGGCAGAAGTCAAAACAATTTTTCTGCAAATTAGAGACAGGTTGTGTATAAGATAAAATGTACAGTGCCTTAGATCAGACAATCTGAATCCAGCAGAGCCTTTCATTAAAGCACTTCGTCATGCCCTACTTGTGAATTTAATTTCTTTTATTCTTTTTTTTTTTCTATTGCCACCTGTTTTCCAAATCTCTGTCTAAAACAGCCTTAATAATATGGTGATTCTGACTTCATGTAAGCTTTGCAAACCTGACTCTGCAAAAAGAGTTTTATCAGCTTCAGCAGAGTCATTCCAGACATACCTTGTCAGGACACTCATGATTACTTTAATTGTGTCTATTCTATTCAAACATTACAATTTACTCTGAAATCTCAAAACCTGCATTGATCTAGCTGGGTTACAAGTGTTAAAGCAATAGGAATAACTGTTAAATAATGAGAAATACCTTTGCTGTCTTGTAGTGTTCTTAAGAGCCTTTAGTCTTTCAATATCCATCCAGAGCCACCAGTACCTCTCCCCAAGTGTTCCTTTAATGAACTTCTTGAATCTTTCAAACTCATGTCTGTTGCCAGTGTCATAAGTTCCATGACTGATACACCAGGCAGCCCTGCTGTCCGGCCCACCACTTTCAGAACTTGAACTTAAGCTTACTTCTTCGGGATCTCGTTTTCTTACATCTCCCTTGGAGTCCAAGGCAGTAAGTGGAGAAGAACTTTGTTTAAAGAGTGACTCTGCAGTACTATGGGCATCAATGTCAGCAGCTGGTTGGTGAGTCAGTTCTGCAATGGGTTCCTTCACTGCAATTTGAGTAGAAGCTGGCATGAATTCTTCTGGTTTCTGAAAAGTTGTACTTTCCTGTTCATTTTCTTCTTTTGCTGCACTGTCCCATTTTGGGTCTAGATAAACTCTGTGGGAAGGAGGTTCAGCAATAGCCACAGAAGAGCCCTCCTCAGCTTCGCTGGATCTCTCACTAGTAGTGTCGGCTTTTGCAGATGCAGTCCTTGAAGAGGAAAGGAAACTCTGTTGTTGGCATTCCTTAGACAGGGAACCTGCTTCTGCATTAAAACAGAAAAGATCATTGAACACCTTTTTGATTCAGGACTGTTCTCTTGCATATCAACATTGACAAGTTAAAAAATTCAACATATTAACATTTTGCTGCTGCAGAACAATCACACTATGTCATTTTGCAGAAGAGGGAATAGCAGAGGTGCTTCTCCCATTGCTATCTGCCTAGAAACTCAGCCCCATGACTCAGAAACTCATTCCTTGTTGAATTCCAGCAGAGCAGCAGAGTTCAGAACAGCTCCCTTTGGAGCCAGTTCTCTTGTTTGCTCAGCTAAACATCCCAGCTCCTCAACATCAGTTAACCATGTTGATGTACTGCAAAGCCTGGTTCCTTCTTGAGCATTTGGTCATAGTTTGATCAAAGCCACAGTATACAGCAGAAGAGTGGATTTTTTTAGGCCTGAGGAAGCTAATAAGTGATGATTCTTTGCTTGCTTAGGTTGATCCTGAGACTAGATCAGTTGGGCAGCTAATAACACCGAGGTTGTGGGTTCAATCATCTTACTGGCCATTCACTTAAGAGTTGGACTAGATAATCCTTATGGGTCCCATCCAACTCAGAGTATTCTGTGGTTATTGCAAATCAAACACCTATGTCAGTAGGGTAAAATCTTGACATAGAAGGATGACCAAACGAATAATTATGTCTAGGGCTCTGGAAACATTCAACAATCCTGCAGTCCAGTCTGCCACCCAGAAATGGCTTCTTTCCATTTAGAGGTGTTTTATAACTAAGAAGTTCAGAACAGTGACCAGCCCTGGTTTTTTGGTCTACACTCCTCTACTTAATTCCTTTTACCCAGCTCTTCCTCAACCCTGTGCCATTAAGCATGCCCTGCCATCTTGGTCACTGAAAAAGAAACTTACTGCTTTAACTTGCTTAAACATCTTTTCTACTTCTGCCAGACTGTTAGAAAATGGATTTTTTTCTGGAGCATGTTAGCAAAGATGACCTTGACTATACACACTGCTTAGCTAGGTTAATGCTACTCTCACTGTACAAGTCACCCCTGTAAAACTGAGCAGAATAACTACAGATATCATGAACAGCAGCAGAATCTAAGTGAAAGTGAAAAAAAAAACAAATTCATAATTAAATTGAGACTCTACAATAAGTTCATATCATCTATCAATACAGTGTTTAAACTACAGAATAATCTGCATCTTCTGTAAATCACTAAACCTAAGCTGTAGACTTTCATGCTCTGTTGTATCACTAAGGCAAAACATTGTCAGTGAGGAGACTGCTACAACCTCTGAGCACGTCACCACATGAGGCTGTGACAGAAAAGAGCTAAATCTCTCAGATCCACTAAATTCACATTTGTAATGTTACCAGCCTGTCTAACCCTCTACGGTGGTCTAGTCAATAAATGGCAATGGCAGTTAGACATTCCTTTCAACTTCTGAAAATAAGCCACATCTAACCAGTGCTGGTCATTGTCACAGACAGTCATTTGGATTAGGAACATGGCATAGAGATCCCCTGCTCTGCATTTACCTCATTTCTTTAGTATCTATGGCACAATATGTTGATATCAATATAAAAATCAGTGTGATTAAAAAATATTTTCTTATTTCCAAACTATTTCAATTGTTTTCACTTGACAAAGAAAAATTATAGCTTCTCAACACAGGTCTATGAAATGGACACACGGAGACCTGAAGCAATTAGGGAGAGAGATACAACAGCTCCTGAGCAATAAAAAGCAAAGTGGCTCAGGGGTTCTTCAAGACTTTAGTTGATAACCCTGATCCAACTGAAGCAATGAGAAAGGAATTTAAATTGGATTGTCCAAGCAAATACCTTCAGCTATTGAACTCTAATTGCAGACTGTCTCTGCAAGAAGGGTGCATTTGTGACCTCTCTGTTCAAACCACTGCTCAAATCAGGGCTAGAGTCATGAGCTGCAAACAAGTGTGACTTGAATAACTTCATTAATAATCCATACATCAGCAATATATTTTCTGGGGTGATCCTCATGGTTTGGGGAAGAAGGCAGACTTCTGGAGTTATCATGTCTTCCAGTTTTTCATTCAGCCATTGAACTCCAAGATCCCAGCAGTACAAGTCTCAAAGTGGAATGGCTGCTTTTTTCCTCTGAGAATGAAAGAGAGCCCCTCACACATGAGCTGAGGCTTCTCTGTTCATCTTACTACTGCATAAAAAGCAAAAGCAAGGCTACGCAATCAGGTGTATGTCCGTATGTGCACCTGTATGCATATCATTCTCCCAGAACCTTTAAAGCCTGCTAACAATTTCAGTTAAATCTGAAGATAGACAGGAATGCAAATGATTACATTTCATAAGATTCATAAAAATTGGCAATCAAAAGATCCTTAATGCCCAGCATAGATACCCTAAGAAGATGGCTGCAGCACAAATTATACATTATCAAATACCCAAAGAATCTAGACAAGAAAACCTTGCAAAACACATGAAATGGGGAAAAAAAAGGCAAAAAAACCCTCAACTAAAACTTACATATATACATAGAAAATACATAAGAAAAGAAGCTACTACTATCACAAAATTGCTTGGCTGCTAGATCAAATTTTCACCTAATTTTGTAGCTATGGAAAGAAACAAATGCTGTTCTGAAGCCTCAGATACCATGTGATACTCAGAAGATAATAAGTGGAATTAGCAACAATTCCTTGGAATGCCTTTCCTTTCCACCTAGTCAGAGTTGTGTTATAAACCATAGGGTTACTTGTTACTTACCCAGAAGGCTATCTTTTTCACTTAATGATTTTTCTCTTTCATGCTGAGTATTTTGAATTTGACTAGAAGCTACAGAGTATGTAGATGAATCCGTAGTTATCATGGAATCACCTTGTTTTGCTAATGTAAACCAATCCTTCACCTGAGAAACCGTAGCCTAGGAAAAGAAACGTGATAGAACAATTCAAATTTCTCTCTTTATCGCAGTGTTTCTGAGACCAGAGGGCTTACTGTGCATGGTGATTTGGTGCAGTCTGTTTGTGTAGACTTCTGTAACGATAGTTGCCAGTGAAGAGAGCTGTATGATAGCAGCTGAGCATACTTGTAACACAGCCTCTGTTTAAGCTGTATTAAAACACTCGGACCTTCTTTTATAGTACACGGAATTTTGAATATAAGGGCTATTCAGAGAATCATACAGTCATAGAATGGTTTGGGTTGGAAGGGATCTTAAAGATCAACCAGTTCCAACCGCCCTGCCATGGGCAGGGAACATTCCACTAGACCAGGTTGCCCAGGAATCTGTTGTCCCATTAGGTTGTGACCTTGGTTACAATAATTGTACCCAATGTTATCAATCTATCCTGATATTACACCCACTAAATGTGTTTATTTTACCTGGCCAAGTGATACATAGAACTTCTTCATAGTCAATGAAGTGTCATCTTCCTCAGGATGGGGGCAACTTAGGTCTTGCTTCCTTACCCAGGGATAGTAGTCATTATCTATAATGAAATTCATGCCAGTCTTGCTCCATTCTACCTGGGATATCAATTTAGCTAGTCTGAAATGAAATGTTGAGATAATAGTTAATTTTAGCTCTTAATCAGAGAAACAGTTGATTTTTCCACAGAATAGGTAATTAAAAACCGCGATCCATCTAAAAATAAAATTTTTACAAAGAATGTCATGTTCTGCTTTGTTCCTAGAGTAACAGAATTACAGAATATCCTTATTTGGAAGGGACCCACAAGGATCATTGAGTCCAATTCCTTATTATTTCAGCCTTCACCTGCTGTTACATACGTAAATGCCGGTACTGCCATTGTATAGTTCACCAGCTTTACAGATAGTGGCCTGCTTTGCATTATCAAGCTTTACCAGCAAAACTGACTTGATTTGTCATGTATCTATGCAGTCTCAAGCCCTGACAAGAAGCCCTTGAACATTCTGTTCACTAAAATTAAACTATTCTCCTAGATTGCAGAAGCCCTGTATCACCACCAGACCCTACATCTCCAGTTCCTGATACAAACATTCTTCCAGCAGTAATGCCACAGCACTGATCATACTAATTGAACTTTCAGACAATAACAAGACAGCCGGCACTCTCGCGTTCATCTGGGTGCTGTATGAGGATTTCACAGTACTGAACAGCACTCCAGTGCTACCTCGTGTTAGTGTGAACCTGGTGATGTTCAGGAAAGGCAATCTTAGAATCACATAATGATAATGAGGATGCTCTGAGCTCAAGAACTGGGGCAGAACTTAAGTTAGAAAGAAGTACATAATCATGGGAAGATGAAGCCTGTGCTTGAGCCCACAACCAAGTGAATACCCAGTTGCATTTGTGTCCACTATTTGAGATAAAATAGGATTTAATTCTATGGTTGGAGTGTCTTCATCTTTAAATGCAACTTTCCCTTTTAGCATCTGAATTTATCCTGATTCTGATTCAGGAAAGCATTCGAACCATTGATGGCACTTGAAAGTTGGTACGTGTTAAAAGTTAGTTTTATGTAACTCTCTTGGGTAACTCTGCTTGATCAAATAAATAGTTTGCTATAGCAGAATACAAAAGTTAGTATTTCATGAGGCCCAGATATGTATAAAGCAGCTGCTACTAAAGGTAAAATGGAACACTCTCATGGTTTCCTTGTTCTCTATACATTTTTCCCCTTGAACTTAAGTGCAATCATCAGGTTATTGAAAATAAAAAACATTTTGAAATTTTTACTGTAAAAGTTTATACCCCAGTAACTACCCTGTCATTACAATCAGCAAACATGAGTTTTGTAAACCATACTGCCAGCCTGCCTTTGCTTTTGGCCCCCTGAAACACACCACAATTAGCAGCATGTAGACACAACCTTAAGGGATACAGAGGTAGATCCTCCCAAGAAGCACAGTAAACCTCCTGAACATCTGTGAAAGGACATCTGGAAAAATATAGCAAGTTTATAACAGTAAATCATCCAGCTATGCCATGGCATCCCACAGAGAACTTTGCTAAACGAACTCTGACAGTGGGCCCAAAGACACAAAACTAATAATGGAAACGAAAAGGACTGGATACTTTTTCCAAATGGATTTCATGGATTCATAGCTTCTATTTATATGGCTTACATATTGATTAAAGGAAGATGCATTGCTACCAGGATATCTCTGAGGAACAGCAATTTAGAAATCAGTAAACCCCCTTCTTACTCTCTTTGTAATGGTGAAGTATAGGATGTAATTCATGGTCAAGGAAAGTTACAGAATGACGAGTGAAAAAAGTCACTGAATTTATTTCATCCAGATCACTAAAATGCTAAAATAAACAGGATGAGAGAAGGGCAAAAACTTTTTATGAGTACTATCAAGATTAATTAAACAGAAGAGGATAATGTACAAATTTAAAACTGAAAGGCAGCATAAAAGATTGCAATACCTGTATTCAAAGTAACAGTCGCTTCCTAGAAATGCTGGAAGCCTTTCCTTCTTAATCCACTGAATCGCTTGTTCTCGATCAAGACACTATTAAAAAAGAAATGCCAAAATTTGCAGTACTCCTGATTTTCTTGGGTTTTTTTGCCATATAACTGCTTCTCTCCATCCCCCTTCTACAGAAGCATTGTCTCAGGAAGATAAATATACAGTGAACATCACCTTCATTCTGAAAAAATTGAGCTAATTTGCTTTCCTATTAAAAGCTAAAAAGGTCTGCATCTGATTTTGCCTGTTAGAGTCCAACTTTTGTAATAAATAATTCGAATAACTTTTTCAGAATCATGCTTTTACTGTACAATTCCAAATGCAACTTAAATGTACATAAATTTTCTACAATAGGAAATTGCTAATTTTTCTGACTTTATCATATTTTATAAATAACTAATGCATTTTTCCTCTAGAATTTGAAAAGTAAGGAACCCTTAAATTAAGTTATATTCCCAGAATGACAGAGCTGTGGATATTAAAAACAAAATCAAACAAACAGAAATCCAATCAGTTACCACCTCTCGCGTTTTTTTGTTGGATCATTGCAAAACTGCACTGCAGACAGCAATTCTCATAGTGGAAACGTAAGTGTCTTAGCACCGGGGGCTACCACAGATTTCTGCTCAGGCAGCCTGAGTCTCAGTGCCTCATCAAAGCAGAAAGGAAGGTGCCTCCAAAGAGTGGTTTGGAGACTGAAAGGGAGTGTTGAGCATCAAGCTACACAGAGACAGTTAATCAAAAATGCATGCATAGGAACTTATGCAGGGAGTAAGGTCTCTGACTACAGGCCACAGTGATCCATATCAGTTTTCCTTAGAAATGGCATACAGCACACTTTAATGTTTTTAATAGCATACTTTTTCCACTCTTAGGCGATGACCTGTTTTATTTATCTGAGGTTTATTTTTCCTTTTAGTGAAGGTGAGATTAACGATTTTGAAGAATGCAGTAACCACCCTTGTCTATAAAAACAGGTGAAGTGTGGGCAAGGATGGATACTACTTGCTGTATCAAGTAATCAGTTTATGTAGATCACAGCTTAAATTTTCTTTCTATGAGCTAATATTCCATTAGGGGCAAGGGTTATTTCTGCCTCATATATATCTGTAGGGGATTAAAAAAATCTGAATTACTCAGAAAGTGGGTGGTTTCATTTAGAGAGAAGAAAATATTTCAAAATATGGAAAGCTTATGTTGGCAGTGGCTCATACAATGTAATTTGGGGAGATGGAGACTAATTACTCCCAATCACATAGTGTATGCTTCTTTTTGGCAATTGACAAGCTTTTTTGAAATACAGAAGATAGTTTCTTTATTTTTGCATTTAATATTTATGTATTTACTGACTTACAGCCTAGTTTTTTATCTGAATGATTCATAACATACTCACGTCTGTAAATGGCTGGTAGACAAAGTTATATGTAACATCAGACGCAAAGAATCTCCACTCTTTCCCTATCCCCAGAGAAAGATGCTACATTTAATCTGATAGGGTTTGTTACCTTAGTTAGCTTCCTAACACAGTCAGCCTTAGGCCTTGCTAGGACCCAATCCAGCAAAGCTTTTAGCACGTGTTTAAGTTTAAGCATGTGTTTAACTTCCCTTGATTAAAGTTAAACACATACTTAAGTGCTTTGCTGAACTGGGGTTTCTCTGAAGTAAGGTATGTGGGATGCCAGCCAGCTTCTCTCCATGATTGTGATCAATTCTACCCAACTCCACAGGTTTTTTTCTCAATGCAGTTTACACAAAGTTGATTTTTACTATTGATGAGAAGATACTTACTTCCATTATCAATGATTTGCAAATGTGCAAGCACACATGCAGAGAACTTTTGCTTATCTGTAAATTTGTAACTGTCTGAGAGGGAAGTAAAATACAGAGAAAAATACCACTGCATGTATTTCTTAGGCAAGATGTGCTTAAATTCAGGCTGTACCCTGAAAGGCCTACTAGGATTTTCCAATCATAGCTCTTTTTCATAAGCAATCTGCCAGTGATGGCAGGTTACAAGGTGACCTTCTGTAAGCAATGTAACATTCAAAGCAACTGCCACTCTCTTTGGTCAGTGTGAAGCAGCCAAAGCAAACCAGACAGCATCACCTGATGCCTGAAAGATCAAATCCTATTTGATTTGAACGGAGCTAGTTGATGCAGTTGGTCTGGGGTGGCTTCTTCTGGATCAGTCATTATAATACAGTGAATGAAGCTGTCTTCTCTCACCTTATGTATACGCAGTAACCATTTTGGACATACTGTTTCACAGGCCATTCTGCTCCAGCTCAGACTTTAGATGCCAAGCTGAACTGGATGAGGCATTTACATTGCCCATCCAGTAATGGAGGAATCAAAAATAAGAATAAATATCACCCTTTCCCACCAAAAGGAGAAGAAAGAGTACTGAGGCATACTGCTCCTCAGAAGGTCATGATGCTTCCCCATTTATGGAAAATGGCTCAGAGGAAGAAACAGATTCTTAAATAATGTAGAAGCCTTGTTGCTCCAAACCACATGAAAGTAACAGTGAAATGGCTTTGTATTTGTCAAGAAAGGCCAGTGGCAATGATGTGAGGTTATCCAAGAGGCAATGTTAGCAACACTTGCACAAGCTCACGGCATTTCCTCAGTTTAATGCTGAGAGCAAATAAGAAATTGAGAATAGCTCTGCCTTTGTGCTCCCGAGCAAAGTATTTATGAAAACAATTATTTAACAGTAGGGATGTCTGTGGGCCTCTTGTCCTTTTGTAGCATTTGTCCAGTTTCGATGCAAACAACTGCAATATCACATTAGTATAATTTTGTTAAGCAATATTGCCTTTTGACCTCTCTCAACACTGTTTCTTTTCTGAAAATCATTAAGCTTATGCTGGGCAAAGCAGCAATTTATTACAACTCCCTGCTCTTCTCTCAGCTTTCCAGCTGTGATATAATTTAGAGAAGCCACTGCTAAAAATGTAGCAAGACCTTAGGCTGGCCTTGAGTGAAATGATGTCATGTCAGTCACATCAATGCGAGGTAAGCAAGAAAGGAATAAACCAAATATCCCAGTGAAACATTTTATTTCCTCCAAACCTACTGTTTAAAGGTAAACTCCCACATCTAATTATACCAACTTGTGTTCTCTCAGGTGCTTCAACTCCTGATTTTAATGTGCCTAATTTGGTGCTGAAGAGATGCCCTGAAAGTAGGCAGATAAGAATACCAAAATTGATACTGTCTAAGCAAGTATGAAACAAGATTTTTTTTTCTAAAATCCAACCCATCTTTTCATTAAATTAGCTTTCTTGTTGCCAATGATTATTTTTTCTGGCAATTTCAATTGATATTAACTATGTAAATCCTTTGGGAATTAATGGAAGAGAGACTTATGTGTTGCCAGACCACAGATGAGCTCATAGCCACACAAGGAAATTAATTAATAAGGAAAGACTGAGCTGCATTAGTTTCAGTCAATTTGCACATTCCAGGGATCACTAGTAAAGTAACTGTTGTCATAATATTTTTTCTTTTAATATTAAAAAGTATTCAGACCACACAGCTGAATCCTGCCCTACAGAATCTTCAAAATTCTGCGCTACAGGATGTACATCTGTAATTCCATTCACTTGTCTGCTAGACACATGTGCATTACAGGGCATAATTTGGCCCATCATTATGTTTTCCTAACATAAATTAACATTTTTCCCAAGCTACCAAGCCAAACACAACAATAATTACTGCCAGTATCTCTACAGTAAGACCTAAATATAAACTCAGGGGCTGTAAGATGCTTACCATAGTGTTGTAATTTGGATCCACATTGAAGGTTGGAGAAGCACTGTGCATTTTGGAGAGCTGCCTGTCATTCTTTGCTTTCCTTAGAACATCATAAATGGGATTTGGAGGTTTCTGATCATGTAGATTTTTTTTCAGCTGGCTTTCCAGGCGTCGTGGGGCATAATTAACTACTTCAAAAACCCCAAAGTCTGAGTTAAACTTCACTGGCTGGGCAAAAGTCTACAAAAGAAGTTTGGAAAGTTTATGACATTGTAATAAGGAAACTCTCATTTAAGAAAGTTACTTTTTATAATATAGAGGCATCCTACAGAATACAAGCTGGTATTATGAGGCTTCTTTCTCTTGGGGCCTGGAATAGCATTTTTTATGTATATTTGCTCTTCAGTGTTTTTGCTGTGTAGCTTTCCAAAGCATTCCTACTTTTTCTCTCAACTATGCTTAATTGTGAAGAATTTAACTCATTCTAGATCACAGGCAATTCTTTTTCACATGCAAATAATAGATCCAGTACAAGAATGTCTATGACATATAATTCACAGTGACTTTAGTAACTGTTCTGCAGGGAACAGCTTAACTAAAGGATCAGATCTCCACTGTTATTCTCCCATTTGTTATCACCAACAATCAAGGCTTGAAAATATTAGCAATAAAGCTAATCTTTTAAATCCGAGATGCATTTGAGGAGGATAAATCTGAAGAGTTTCATATGTAGGAAAGGCTTTTCACCATATTGTCACTTGTAGGTCAAACAACTACCAAAACCCATGGTCTACAGTAAATTTTATTATACATCACTAGTTCAGTCAGATACTGCATATATGGGAGACAGACCAAACTTCAACTTCAGCTATGCAATTCTGACTTTTGTCAACTCCCAAAAACCCACTGCATGTGTACACACTAAATCAAAGCCATTAGGTATTTCCCTAAAAATCTATCTTTCAAATTCACTTACTTGAAGAGGGAGAATACGGATGGATTTTTCAGAAGTAATGGGGGATACCCAAGATGGTTGTGAATATGAGATTATGTACAATCAGAGCATGAAGGCATCTCCACACTCAGCTAGAAGATGAGAAGGCATGTTGTGTTTAAGGACTCAAGAAACTATTGGCCACATCTACACTTAGAGCTAAAAATCATTTTGGCTTTACTCCAGACAGGATCCCACCTGGTGTTTGTACAGTTGTCATTCCTCTGCACTTAAAAAGATTATTTTATTTTTTCAAGCACTGTATTTTTCATTTCCTTGAACTTTTTCATATAGCACATATATGCACACACAGACATAATTCATATACATACTCCATATGCTGAATACACATTATATATAGTATAGAAATACATTACAGACCAATTTTATTCTTCTTCACACCTGTATAAACCCAAAGTAATGATGTGTCAGCTATCTTGTTGCTTCTGTTTGAAGCTCCCTTGTTGATCAACATCTTGTAGAGCAATGCCCAAAACCATGTGGCTGCAACATGTGGTTTTAACATTCCCTACTTATCCCATAATGTCTCACTGTGGAGGCTCAGCCTGGCAAAGCACACAGCAAGTGAGAGCTTTAAGTGTACGATTACTGCCTATGACATCAGACCATCACTGCTCAGAGCCGTGCACTGAATCGCACAAGTCTGTTCAGTTACCTAACTTCAGCAGAAATCACGCATTGGTTTTTGTTCTCTGACACCTTGTGCCTCTTTTGGCATTAATTTTCTCCAGGGCACTCGGCAGGTTTTAGTGTTTTTTCTCCAGATGTACTGAACAGCATTTTAAAAAGCCTTCTATGTGTAGTAGATTTCTCTACATTCAGACCTCCTCCCAATTTGCTACATGTATGTTTCTTTTACTTTCAAACCTAATTTGGGCTGCTACCAACTTTTAAGTGACTAACTGTGCAACCTTAATAGCCTCCAAATGTATTCTCCCTATTTGTTTTCTCATGTTTTTTAAAAAAGAAACAGAAGAAAGTACACTAAGAAATATGGTAGTTCAGTCTCTTAGGATTTGAAGTGCTCTTGCTCACACAAAAAATCAAACAAAATGCAAATTTTATAATATAGGGCAAAGTGACTAAACATGACCAGATTATTTTAGTTTCATGCTGTTCAAACTAAAACCGAAGCAAATACAATATCATTCTATCACATGCATCTACTTTTATTTAATCCTTTGTAACTTACTCTAGATCTAGGTTTTTGCAATACATATTCTGTTTAGTGGAACAGAAAACTACAGCAGCTTTAATGTAGTGAAACAGATGCTAGTGACATTTTTTAAAATGTAAAGCATATTGCTGTTTTGGGAATCTGACTACCAATCATTTATAAGACAAATATACTAACGGAGCAGAAGAACATGCACTGTTGGGACAGGAAGACTCCATATACTACATACGTGACTGAAAAAGGTGGTTCTAAGTCCATACTTTCGGATTTTGGACTAAGATATAGTTACACATCCCCAGGGGCATCAAAAGGCATGCATACATCTTGTATCAGTCAGAGAGTAGGCAGTAAACTTGACACTATAAGGCTGCATTTGCAATACTGCATTCAGTTTTGGGTCCTCAGTACAAGGAGAACGCTCACATGCATAGGAAGACCCAGCAGCAGCCTTACAGTACTTTTAAGGACACTATTGAAAGATGGAGCCAGGAGTTTTATGGAGGTGCACGGTAGGAGGACAAGAAACCATACGGAGAAACAGCGGAGGTCTCAACTGCATTATAAGGGAAAAGGTAGTTGTGGGATGATTAGCATTGGAACAGGCTGTCCAGAGAGATTATGGAATCAGCTGTTGGAAGTTTTCAAGAGACCAGCTGAAGAAAGTGCCAAGCAACCTGGTCTCAATACTAAAACACTGACCCTGCTTTGCGCAGGAAACCAGACTACAGACTTCCCCAAAGCCCCCTCCAGACTGAGTGATCTATGATTCTGTACAAATCCCAAATTCTACCCGATAGAGCATCTCTCTGTCTCTCAAACTAACATATAAAAGCATTTTAGAATAGATAAAACCTTTCTGGAAAAGCAAATTTCACTTATTTACTTAAGAAAACTAGAACGATAAATCAGAATATTTTTATAAGCATAATAAAGGTAATTCCTGACCTTTTTAACTCATCACCACCACAAAAATAGAAGTGATAATGTTATGACAAAAATCAAATGAGAACACACACAAAAAAACACCAAACCTGATTTCTTGTAGGAAACATTTTACCAATTGCAGTACAGGAGAGAGGATCAGACAATCAATTTTCCTTTCAGTATGCAAAGAACTTTGGAGCAGAACACACAATCTAACCATTCCCACATATTAAAAGCCACAAAAAAAAAAAAATCTACCAAAAAACTATTCAATTCTCTGTAGCAAATTTTAAACCTTTCCCACAGAAGCCAAGTGCTGTAAAATCCTACAATGTTTCACGGGACAATAATAAGAGAGGTTTATGGCACTACCAATATTCCAGGTCATTGCAATAATGAGGAATCTTTTCAGTGAAGATGGAGTGGATGACAGTCCTTCCTAAAAAGGAAAGGGAAAATTATCCATTCCAATCTAATATACTAAGAAATGTCTTTCTTACTCCACATTTGGCAAGTGCTTTGGCTTTTCAAAGACAAGTAAAATACACTAACCAAAGACTAAGTGTATCATTCTCTCTAATTCGGGCCAATTTTCGATCCTTTGAAGATAAAGGAGAAAACTCCAGAGCCAAATTATACCTCAAGATGTTAAGAAAAAATATATCAGGTTTGGCAGGAGCCTTGAAGCTTGGGATTCCTACATTATCAATTTAGCACAATAAATAGGATCAAGGGCTTGAAAACACCAATAAATAAGAAGTCTACAGACTTTGCAAGCTGTTTCACCCAGAAGCAATTCTCCTCTTGAACCCAGTATGACCAATGTAACTCAGTGTAGTAAACTCAGCTTTGGAAAAAATCTCCAAGCAAATAAAAAAAAGCTGTTTTCAGACTGTGGTACAGCAACCCTACTAAATAAATAAACAATCGCATGCACTTTTTTGACAGCAAAGACATTTCTTAGCTGTCAAACACACATTTAATATAGTTTCAGCTGAATAATAAACAGAATACATAGCTCTGAAACCTGAAGTTATACACTTTATTGAAGGCAAGACAAATTTCTCTCAGTCCTCCCATAACAGAAACCAAAACAGCATCCATCACCATGTTGCCAGGATATCGGATATAAATCTCACTGTTCTCTGTCTTAACGGTTTTCAGATACACTTAACTTCAGATACCATTAACTAGTGTGTAAATATGCTCACCCCATTTCAGACCCAAATAACATAGTTTGATCCCAAGAGAAACAGAATGAACCACAGCTTGGCTGCTTCTTAGGTTAAGGGTGGGAATGAATAGAGATCTCACCCAGGAACTTTGCCAAAACTTCTTTAGGATGGGTATGTCTGTATCATAAATAAATGTCAGTGAAAGTCCAGACCAGAATTTGAAATTTGTGTCTGGAAAATTCACACTACACATGGTCAATGCAAATCTCCCATTGACTTTAGCAACTTCAGCCTTTCCCTTCTGCTGATGAGTAAGACAAAAGTCACAATCACATACCACCATCTAATTAAGAGAGAAGAGAAGAACATTTACAGTAAACACACTATCAGTAAGAAATGAAGTCAGGAATGCTTTGTTTGCTTCCTTGAATGTCAAAGACATAAAGCAAGTTTTAGTCCTGGGTAAGTCTCAACATAACATGCATGTAGGGTCCTACTTAAGTCAAAGCCTTTTTCAGGGAGGCATCTGCAGCCTTCCTCCACACACGTGGAGAAGACAAGAGAAAACTAATGAGCACGCACTGATGCCTTGACTCAATGATTTGATGCATGGAATTATTCAAAGTCATCTTCAAAACAGTGAAGGGCCTGAACTGTGCAGCAGAGTAGATTGCTTTTTTGCTTTCTGCCCTTTCTGTCTTCTACTACTTGTAAATCAGGCCTGGTTTTATTCTTGACAGCACTAGGTTTTCAGGACCATTCTGTCTTCAGAAAGATAGGCCCAAGCTTTGTTACTTGGACTTTAATTGTTTTCAGAATCATCAGCGGCAGCTAATGCCGGATCCCAGACTATTTGGTGGAGAGCTTTTACAAAGAGAACAACTACCAAAAGAAGTAGTCTTCAAATCTGGGGTTGATAATACTGTGGTCACTTGGCAGATTTCTTCTGCAGGGGAAACCAACAGCCAGGGCCTTGCCACCAAAGTGTGGCACATCCAGCACATCCTGGATGTGCTTCAACTGAGGCTTAGTTAAGTATTCTGTCTCTAGTGCAACAACTTGAGGTTTCAAAGAGGAGGAACATGCCTTCCTTAGGATCACTGCTAACTGGAAAATGAGGGGTAAGACTCCAGCATGGACTTGGGGTGGAACAAGTAGCAGGCAGCTTGTAGATTGCAGGAGAAACAAGTTGACATTACTATGCTTGCCTTTACTGCTGAGCTTGAACGGCAGTTTCTGACTCCTGAATTTTCATTCCTGACTAAACATATTCTTGGATGTTTTTAATACATGGATCAAAGATTCAAATTCTAGGGCTACCTGACCACCAAGTAATGGAAATGTACCCAGGCCAATGTTTCTCTTAAATCTTTCATTTTACATTAGTTACTAAGGAAGGTGTAACTCGTTTGTGTGTCATGTAATTTGTTTCTGCTACTGTGAAATCACTGTATTACTGGCAATAACTGCCCTCCCGAGGTTATTTGTATTACATCTTTCAGAAATATTTTCTGTACAAACTATCCTTCACTACAGTATGCAGATCTTTGGAGTACTTAGATATTCATGTCAGATTGTATTGAATATCATTATAACAAGAGGATCACTTAAAGGATACACTGTAAATCAAAGCAAAAAAACCCATGAAAAATCTGCTGCTGCTGTAGCAAGTCCCCAGTGATACAATTTTCCGTATGCTAAGGGTGCATTATAAATCAATGCAGAGGCAGTCTCTTAAAATAAGCATATGCTACCCCTGCTTTCTTGTATCAAGTCACACAATATTTTCAGTTTAACTTGTTGCCTAACTACTAGCACACCTGGGTAATACTGTTCCCAGGCAACAGCATACAAGCACAACAAGTATAAAGCAATGGAAATTTCAATGCGGTGTTTTAGTAGAAGCCTTCTGAGGAGAGGAAAATTGGGAATGTAAGGTATTCAAACCACAGAACTCAAGACATTAAGAGAACTTAATCCTGAAGAAGGTAAATACTTTGGAAAAGATCAAAGAGAAAATAAAACCAATTATGAGAACATTACAGTTAAAAATAGATAACAGAGCATCTGTTTTCAAGAAGACATGTAAATATGTGTAAGAGAGACCATGTGTCATCTTAGAAGCTACCAAGATTACTAGCATAAAACAGTGTTTACCCAGGAGTGACTGTGAACTCTTTTCTGTGGGCTTCAGAGCCATCAGGAGTGCCTGGATGACTGCTGCAGTTTAGAGCTGCTGAGCTGCGCCAGGACTGTGGGCTGAAGAGCCCTCTGAGGCCAAGGAGAATTTTGGCCTCTAACAGATGTCCTGAAATCTGTGCATGTCCAAGGAGATCAAGAGACTAAGCAGACTGAACTTCTTACTCGCTCCATCCTCTGAGATTTGGGGAAAACTTGAAACATAGTTTCCAAATAAGCAGCAAAGGCATGGAGGATGGTATTCCTGTGCTAAGAACAATCTGGCACGTGGAAGGAGGCCTGGGTTTAAAAGCTAAGTAGTTAGGCTTGGATTTAGTCAGATATCATAAAGCAGCTGCAGGGGGGAGGTGGAGGATGTTGGAGAAAGAAAAAGCCCCAGCCCCTCTCATCACACACTTTCTTCCATCTGTGTCTCTCCAGCTTTGAAAAAATTATTCTTAGGAATCTTGCAGTGTGGCGAAAGCACATAAAGGCTGAGCTCCTGAGAGAAGTCAGTATTGGTGCTGTGCACAAAACCCACACATCTGAATATCTTCAGATTCTATTTTAAGATTAAAAATTGGCATGGGGAGCGCATCCTACCACCCTTAGTTGTACAATGTCCATTATACGTGTATATTTACTCAAATCTGTGATGTGGCTTAGAGAGCACAGCTATGTCTAGTTCAGTTTGGTAAGCCAAACCATTCAGTTATGAATCATAACTGAATTCATTTCATTAATGGCTGCATGGGAGTCTGAGGTCCAAGGAGCATCTAGAAACATTCTGCCCCTTCCTAACACTGGTGGTGGTTCCTACCAAGCGAGTTGCAGAAATGGGTATACGTTCTTGTAGTGTAGCCTGTTGGACTGCAGTGCCTTAGGAGGGTGACAGGCTGTGGGGCAGCTCTGTGGTACACTGCGTGGGAGCCATGAGTGACACTGTGGAAAGGCCTGTGCCACCTGGCAAGGGAGTATGGGTGTAAGGCGTGGGAGATACTGGGGATAGTCAAGGCCAAGACTACTAAGATGAAGTTGGATGACGTTGCCACGTTGAAGGAGCAAGACCACATATTTGACTCTTGTGACAATGTGAGGAGGCAGGGTAGTTGATGGGGAAAAGGAGTAAAATATAGGGCAACTGGTTAAAAATAGGGCACTGGGTATGGTGGTCTAACTGTAACTGGATCAGCACACAGAATATAGTGTAAGCCTGCACACTTCTAGCGGCAGATGGGAGAGGAAGAGGAGGGAAGTGCCAGATTTGAGACCTTCAAAGCTGTGAATAGAAACAGAGTTGGTTCTTGAGCTTAAATGTATATTAATCAATGAGTGCATTGCCACAAGACTGTAAAAGGACAAACATTTGTTATGTCATCAAGACATGATACTGGAGTAGAATTGGACTCCTTACACTTTCAAAATAAGTATTTATGTGTCTTTTTCATTTCTTATTATTTTAGTGCACTGTGATCTAAATACACAATTAACAACATAAATTTAAATACATAAATAGCCTTGGGGTCCTGGTGGACAACAAGCAGTTCATGAGCCAGCAGTGTGTCCCTGTGGCCAAGAAGGTCTGGTGTACATTAGAAGGAGCATTGCCAGCACCCGGAGGGTTCCTCAGTACAAGAGAGACATGGAGCTCCTGGAGCAGGACAGGCACAGGGTGACAAAGACGATTAAAAGACTCGAACATCTCTGTTATGTGGAAAGGCTGATAGAACTGGGCCCATTCATTCTCAAGAAGAGACAAATGAGAGGGGCCCTTATCAATGTCTGTAACTATCTGAAGGGAAGATGTCAAGAGGATGAAGCCAGGTTCTTCTCAGTGCTGCTGAGCAATAGGACAAGAGGCAACAGGCAGAAACTGATGCATAGGAAGTTCCACTTGAACATGAGGAAGAACTTCTTTACTGTGCAGGTGACTGTGCACTGAACAGGTTGCCCAGAGAGGTTCTGGAGTCTCCCTCACTGGAGATATTGAAGAACCGTCTGGATGCAATCCTGTGCCATGTCCTCTAGGATGACCTGCTTGAGCAGGGAGGTTGGACCAGATAACCTGCTGTGGGCCCTTCCAGCCTGACCCATTCTGTGATTCTTTAGCTTAGCAAGATAACATCTGTCCCCAGAAGTCCAGATACTGTGCTACTTTTCCTGATACTGATAACATTGAGTAGTAAGAGTTGGTACCATTGAAACACAGACATATGTAAAAGTCATTTAACTAGCAAGCAGCAAAATGCAAAATTTTCTAAAATGGATTAAGTTATTCTTAGTCTTAATATGGTGTTTCTTGAATTTTGCAAGGGATTTCTGTAAGGTACTTACAGGAAGGCTCAAAAATTCATTGAAGTAGTCCACAAGCATATCATCTGTGGCTAAGCATTCTTCCTATAGAGAGACAAAACCACAAAGTAAGGCTTGTAGTAATCTGTGCTAACATGGTTTGAATACACTTTTCCCTCAAACAATATTTTTTCCATGAGATAGGACGTAGAAACTTTTGCAAAATATTATTTCCCAGTTTTGAGAATAAAATCATTGCATCAATGTTATATTACAACCATTGCACACTCCCGAGATCCTTAGCAATTTAAAAAACACAAACAAAGGTAAATCCTTTGTCAATAAATTTACAGATAAAGCCTCCATAAACCCAACAGCTTCCAAATGTTGAAAATCTGGATGTTTATTTTTGAAAAAACGTGCATAAGCTAACAGTCTAGAAATTCCCCACATTGTACCTTTCTCTCTTTCACTTGAAAAAAAGGGGCATTCACCAAGGGCCACTAGGGCCACTTTCTGCTCTCACACTGCTGCTTGGGGATGTTTGGGGAATAAAAGGGAGTTCACTGACCTATATTTTGGCTTAAAAGCAAGCAGTGTATGCCATACTTTGAATCTAACAGAACTGGGAGGCTTCCTATTGACCTCATTGGAAGTGAAGACTGCATCTGCAGGCGTTTTGGTATCCTTTCTGATCCCTGCATCTCAAATCCTGCTAACAAGACTCAAGATATTTTGAATAGAAATTAAATTTTTTTGCTATTGACAAACCCAAAATTATGGATCCAGATCTTACTTCTACTGTACTCAATACCACCACCATCCCCATTTCAGTTCAACAGGGGGTAAAAGTAGAACATTATCCCATTGGTCTTCAGATACGTGTCTTCAGTATAATGAAGACACCTAAATATTTTTTTTATAGTTTATAGAATATTCTATTATTTCTGCCTTGCAAGGCAAGGAAAATGCACCTAAATCGGATGTATTTGCCAATATCAGCAAAGGTATTGTGACAAATCTTTTTTCTCTTTCTTAAGTTCATAGCATTGAACTGCACTACTGAGGAACAGCACTAAAGAGAGGTTATGCACAGTGTACATGGTATCAGGTGTAGGCAGGCAGTATTTTGATCCAAACCGCACTGGTATAAACAGAGACCAGGCTCAGGTAAGGAAGAAATCTGAGCTAATGAACTCAGGAAGGCCCTTGTGTGCTGCGCGACAAGTCAGAACCAGACCTGATAGTGTTTGCCTGGCCCTAGTCTGCCAACATTCATTCCTTAGTACTTGTGGTTGCTCTTGTGACTGATACAGGACCAGCAAGTTAGCTCATGCTCTTCCCTAGAAAACGCTGACAATGCTGAAAGCAAGGCTTTCTGCATTACAGAGGTTGTGATTTATTTGGACCACAGGCCCGTGGCCCAATGCAATTGCAGTACCATGGACCCAGAGATGTTTGGGCACTGATTAAATAGGAGAAGTTATTTAGGGCTCTGCAGGTAACACGTGTTTTTAATTTCCTAAGGATATAATTCTCTGTAGTCCCTTATAACAGCAAGAAATGTAAACACAGCAGTTGATTAATCAATAAAATGTTTATGATCTTATTAATCCAAGCTTTACTACTCACTGATCTTACTGTATCTATACACAACATACTTTACTCTGGTTTTTGAAGGGTTTTTTGCAGATAGTCTTATTTTCACTTGAAATCACAGTTGCACTTTCATATTTGCACATTATAGGTTTTGGAGTTGCATGTACAATACTATAGCTTAGATTTTTGTGTCAGGAAGCATTATGTTTCATCTTTCCTGCTACATAGTCTAAATTATGACTATAAAACGCTGCCTTTCATGAAGAACTGAAGGTTAAGATGTCCTAAAAACTGGTCCAAAATTGTTTCATGCAATTTTTTTCTGAATAGGAATATCTTGAGCTTGATTTCTATCACTCTTTTAACACTGAAAGGAATTTTAAAATCATTTTCATATGGTAGACAATCATATCTTAGGTATTTTCTGAAAACAAACCTAATGACTTCTACCTATAGCATTTGATAACTTTCTCTACTACTGTCATCATGAAAAAGTACAGAAACACAGAAATATTATTAGACATCAAAGGGGAAGTTGAATGTGGCTAAAAGCAGCACTACATTGCAAGATTTGCATTTCATGTTGCAGCACCCACTAAAATGATAAATACCTCTCTGCTCTTGACAAATATGTAAAACATGACATCTTTAAATGTCAAAAGCTAAGAGTTAATATAAAACCCCATACTAAATAGAACTCTGACAGCTTCATGCCTGTGTGTGAAGTTCACCTGGAGTCAGACATATCTAGTCATATTAAGGAGCCTGCAGAATCTGGGTTTAATGCAACCTAAATATGCACTTAGGAGATGTTCTCATGTACATATTTATATATGTCAAACACCTTTTATATATAGAATCATAGAATTATAGAATTGTTTAATTGTAAAAGACCTCTAAGATCATCAAATCCAACCGTTAACCTGGCACTACCAAGCCCAACCCTAAACCATGTCCACAAGTGCCACATCTACATGTTTTTTAAATAGCTCCGGGGATGGTGACTCAACCATCTGGGCAGCCTGTTCCAAAGCTTGACAAAACTTTTGGTGACAAAATTTTCCTCATATTCAATCTAAACCTCCCCTGGCACAGCTTCAGAGCAATTTATACTTGTTCCTCTTGCTTGTAACTTGGGAGAAAAATAACTGCATCTGCAAACTTGCTGAGGGTGCACTTCATCCCCTCGTTCAGGTTGTCAATAAAGATATTAAATAAAACTGGCCTCAGTACTGAGCGCTGGGGAACCCCAGTAGTGACCAGCCGCCAACTGGATTAAAGTCACTCCGTTCACCACCACTCCCTGGGCCTGGCCATCCAGCCAGTTTTTTTACCCATCAAACAGTGCACCTGTCCACATCATGGGAAGCCAGTTTCTCCACAAGAATGCTGTGGGAGATGGTGTCAAAGGCTTTACTGAAGTCCAAGTAGACAACATCCATAGCCTTTCTCTCATCCACTGAGTGGATCATACTGTCAAGTGTGATCAGATTTGTCAAGCAGAACCTGTTTTTCCTAAACCCATACTGGCTGGGCTGATCCTCTGGTTGTACTGTACATGCCATGTTATGGCACTCAAGACGACCCCCTCCATGACGTTCTCCAGCACCAATATCAGGCTGACAGCCCTGTAGTTCCCTGGATCCTCTTTCCAGCCCTTCTTACAGAGGAGCTTCACATTTTCCAGCTTTGTCACCTGGGACCTCCCAGCTGACCAGGACTGCTGATAAATGATTGAAAATGTCTCAGTGAACACTTTCACCACCTCTGTCAGTACTCCTGGGTGAATCCCAACTGGCCACATGGACTTGTGCAGGTCTAAGTGGCATAGCAGGTCAATGGCCATTCCCTCCTGGATTGCAAGGGCTCCACTCTGCTCCCTCTCTCTGTCTTCCAGCTCATGGCACCTTGACAATTACTGGTGTCGTTATTAAAGACTGAGGCAAAGAAGGTGTTAAATACCTCAGACTTTTCCTCATCCTTTGTCACTATGTTTCTTCCCACATCCAGCAAAGGATGGAGATTCTCCTTGGCCCTCCTTTTGTTGCTAATGTATTTGTAGAAACACTTTTTGCTGTATTTTACATCAGCGGCCACATTAAGTTCTAGCTGGGCTTTGACCTTTCTAATATTCTCCCTGCATGACACCACAACATCCTTTTGACACTCCTGAGCTGCCTACCCCTTTTTCTCACTGAATTCCAACCAAAGTTCTCTTGTCCTTCTTCACCACTGGCTTGTCTTTTGGCATATGGGGACAGCCTGTTCCTCTACCTTTAAGATTTACATATATTTACATATATATTTACATATTCACAGATTTATATATACCTTTCAAACAAGAAGACAAACATCAG
Organism: Oxyruncus cristatus; assembly: GCA_013399855.1. Lineage (NCBI taxonomy): Eukaryota > Metazoa > Chordata > Aves > Passeriformes > Cotingidae > Oxyruncus > Oxyruncus cristatus. The sequence goes on from VXAY01000866.1 coordinate 329,535, forward strand.
GGAACTCCTACAATGAGCTATGAGCAAGGAGCAGAAAATATAAAGTAAGGAGATTGTTAAACCCATCATGCTAAACCTTCCAGTTGATTGTTTCCTTCCTTCATTCTAATTCTCTTTCTTTTTCATTTCCATCTTTATTCTCCATAGTCTCCTGTTATTATTTTTTCTAATTATTTTAAAACTAAGTATTATTTTGTCTGAGAAAATTGTAAGAAATCACTTAGTAGTCCATACTTACAAAGGAAAGAAATGAGAAAAGAGACAACAGTTTCCAAAATATTTTTTTTGCTGTTTTTGCTCTGTAGTTGCACAATAAAAATAATGATCAAGCCTTACAAAGCATACTTACGAACACTTCTTCTGTTATACAGGGAGGTTCTGAAAAACACAAATGAAACATCATATGTTATCCAAGCAATATAGTCAAGCTGGTTCAACTAGGATTACAATATAGAAACAAAAAGTAGTGAGGCATGACACCCTTTCCTGGATATTCTGAAATAAAATAACTTAGCCTGAGGAAATAAAATAAACTAAGAACAGGCAGTAATGTTGACCCATGCCTAAAAAGGTTAACTACCACAAGAATGATTTAACTATAATTCAAGTATTATTTAACTATATTATTTCTCATACATATCAGTTAACTTCTTGTCAGCTCTCCTCTGCAAAATTGATTACTAGAAGCTTGGTGGTTTTAATGAAAATACAGATTTGTATGAGACTCTCGGAGTTTTGAACAGCAAATATTAAGAAACATCTGGTAAAATTCAGAAGATACAATTCTGAATGTTCCCAGATAACCAAATCTCACTCATTCTAGGAGAATATCCTGTCTTTTTTTATGTCATTTGAAGGCAGTAAAGTTCTCTCTGCAGAGTGATTAATTCTGCTGGGCAAGTTTACACCTGGCAGTTCAAAATCCCACTCTTTCGCGTCACCATCTCTGCCCCTGTCTGTACCTCTAACACGTCTCTGTGCCCGGAGCCGTCACCGTGGGGCCGGACCCCTCGTCTGACACGGATCCAGCCCACACCCTGCGTGGAAATTGCGACGTACCTGTGGTGAGCCTCTTCGACTGCATCCTGGAGCTGCCGACCAGGGCGGCGGAGGTGAAACCCCGGACGGCAGAGCAGGAGGAGCAGCT
>VXAY01000866.1:330827-447627 GCA_013399855.1 Oxyruncus cristatus
GGGCCTGCGGGCGCCGCGGGCAGCGCGGCGGGGTTGCCATGGAGCCGCGGGCAGCGCCCGCCAGGGCCGCAGCCGAGCTCCCCCAGGGGCGATCGTCCCGGAGGAGGTGTCTGAGAACCAGGAGTCTGAGGATACTTGTAGCCAGAAATGAAATTAAACTCTCCCAGAATGTTAGTTTCTTCCTTGGCTCGAGGGGCTAACTCCAGGATGTAAGAAAAAGCCACGTTTCTGGAATGGTCAGCGAAAGTTGTGTGCAAAGAAGGAATTCAGGCTCCTCTTTGAGGATTTCAGTGGGCTTTAGGTGTTCCACAACTGGGGCCTCATAAACATCCTACCTAGCGAGTATCTGATACTAGAACTGTATAAATCTTCCAGGGTTTTTGGCATGAAAGTTCTCTCAAAGGTTCTTCACTGCTGCTTATTTCCAGACCAGCACTGCATTTAGTAGCTTGGCAAAAATCCCTCTGGGATCAGTTGTATAAGACGTCATGTATGCAAGTTACATGAAGGGCTCCTTTGAGAGGCCTAGTCCATCAGCTGTGCTCAGGAAGCGCCCAAAATGCACCAAGACCTTCCCATTCCCAGCAAAATCTGTCATTTGTGCCCCCTTTGTGGAACAGTACAGTATCTTCAGTCATACACCTCAGCTGTGAAAAAAAGTTCTATTTTAATTCATACATGACTTTGATTGAACTCCCGATTAAGTAAAAACTGCACAGAAGTCCAGAAATTGATGGCTGTTCAAAATGAACAAGCAGCAAATCAAATATAATTGAGACAGGGAAAATGGCTTCAGCTCCTAGAAACAAATGATATTTTGCACCCTCTGTTCCAGATGTGTATTTCCGCTCCTGGGGATGCCTGCCCAAATACCACAGTCACTGCTATAATTGCTAAATATCAGAATGATACTTCTAATTGTCTTAATGTAATATTGTTAGGTGTCTGATCAGCTGTTTAGGGTGGTTTGGGTTTGGGTTTTTTTTCACTTAAGGGAAGAAAAGTATTTCCACAGACCTAAGAGATTAGCTGAATAATGTCTTAGTCAAGATACACATTTCAGTCAAAAGTTTCATATATATGTGAAGAACATATTTAAGAGAAGCAAAGAATAAAATATAAAAATTCAAATAAGTGAGCTATGAACAATTTAAATATTATTACTCTGATGAAGTATTGTTGGTTGATTGTATTTTTTGAAGAAAAAAACAACAGAAACATGACTGAATATGCCTTTTTTTTAATTAGAAGTGGAAGCTACAAATCAGCTTAGATACAATGAAAGTCTGGAAAAGATTCAATTAAAAATTAGAATAAAATAAAATAAAATGGTCCTTTTTCTCTCCTGTCATCTACCATATTTTGATATAAAACTCTTAGGTCTTTGTGCTCTTTGTCATGTGCTTCAAAGATGGCATTTTGGATTAAGCTCATCAGGAAATACACACTGTACTCTCTCATGGAGAAGCTGTCAGCAGTCGTCATCACTTTCCCATTATCTTACTTAACAACACACACTTGGGTCAAATACTTTGTGTATATGCATTTCAGCCATGATTTTAAGTTGAAAGTTCACCAGCTGGAGAAGTTGAGATATAAAGATTAAGCTCATTTTCCTGATTTTCCACATTTTTTTCTTTCCATGCTTGTTTTAATTTTTGTTATTATTTTTCTTAGCAGAAGTGCAGGCCTACAGAATGTTTCATAAATCTAGTCAAAGTCATGATCTATCCCAAAACGCATCTGATCTTGTAGAAAAAAATGAATGGCTAGATAGGAGGGAGAATAAGTTCTAAAAAAGATGATACTAGTAAAATACTAGACAAAGAAAGGAAAAATAGTAAAAGTATGTTTAAAATTGTTAGATTTTTTAGCAAATGGTGATCTAGAAGGCGGCCTGCACAGGAAGACAAGTGAAAGGAAAACTTAAATTGGTCCACTTCATACCTGATGGCATCTTCCTCCCCTGCTCATTACTGAAGAGCCATTTGGAGAGGTGAATTTTCAATCAAGATTTTAATCTGTCATTTTCTCCATAATTTTCTGAAATTCATACTTTCAGCCATTTATCAGGGAGAGTGTTTCAAAATATCACCCAGGCAAAACATGTCAAAACTGCTGAGAAAACTTTGCACTCAAAGAACCACACGTATAAGCTGTGCCAGCTTGCTGGGTGAGCAAGTCTTCTTGGGACTTGTGCAAATAAAGACAAGACATAACATGGATTGCTTTATTAAATCCAAATGTGCACTAGTGTTCTTAGGTGTGAAACAGTGTTTGATTACTGGCAGTGATCACAATGAAATCATGAACTTTCTCATAATTAATTACTAATTTAAAAGGAAGCACATAGTATTAACAAAAATGCAGATACACCTCTGGAGAGATTCTCAAAGACAGCTATTGATTTTCAATAGAAACACCCCATCTCAAACATAAGTGGGCATTTCTTCTTGTGATATCTTTAATACCTAAATATATTTACAGAAATTCAACTTCAGCTAAATATAACTACTGTTTCTTTTTTCGGGTGATTACCACATAGATTTTAGCTTTGCATATGAAAGCAGTGATCTCATAAACTGAAGACAGGTGTTAGGAAACCTATTCAAATATTGACTGTAGAAGTGCAAAAATGGGAGTCAGATACTGAGAGCGAAGTACAAATTGATTGTCACATAGCTGGCCCTGAAATGTCTTAAATTATTCTGTTGGCAAAATACCAGAGGCAGCCTCTTGCGATGGTACAGCCTCTGTGTTGAATCTGATAGTTCTAGTCTACTCACACTGTTTAGTGCAATTCTGTGGCCGGCAGAAATAGTTAATGCAAACACCTGAGGAAATTGTTATATACGAGCAGTCAAAAGAATTCTAAAAGAAGAAAAAAAACCCTTCCTAAAGATAGCCTAGGTGGAGAGAAAAAAGTGTTTAAAAAAAATAGGATGGGCCAATGGCATCCCAGCCTGTGTCAAAAATAATGTGGCCAGCAGGACCAGGGCAGTGACTGTCTCCCTGTACTCAGTGCTGGTGAGGCGGTACCTCGAGTCCTGTGTCCAGTTCTGGGCCCTTCTCTACAGGAGAGATATTGAGGCGCTGGAATGAGTCCAGAGAAGGCCAGCGGAGCTGGTGAATGGTCTGAAGCACAAGTTTGATGAGAAGCGGGAGGGAGCTGGGTGTGTTTAGCCCGGAGAAGAGGATGCTTGGGGGAACCTTATCTCTCTCTAGAACTACCTGAAAGGAGGTAGCCAGGTGGGGTTGGAGCTGTTCTCCCATGTAGCAGGCAATAGGACAGAAGGAAATGGCCTCAATTTGTGTCAGAGGAGGTTTAGATTGGACATTAGGAAAAAAATCTTCACCAAAGGGATGTCAAGCACCGGAACATGCTGCACAGGGAAGTAGCTGAGTCACTACCCCTGAAGGTATTTAAGGGATGTGTGCATGTGGCACTTAGGGACATGGTTTAATGGTGGGCTTTGCAGTGCCAGGTTAGGGGTTGGAACTGATGATCTTAAAGGTCTTTTCCAACCTAGAGAATTTTATGATTCCAGAAATAGTAAAGGTAGAAATGTGACTTAGCTTAGGGCTATCAACATTAGAAACCTTTTACTACTGGAGGAGAGTTTCAGTGGGAAGTCCAAAGAGCTTGACCTCTACAAAAGTCTTTATTTGGATAGTTTCTGGAGAATACTTTTTTACTTTTCTGTGCCACCGATGGCCCAAGGATTCCTATAACAATTTTATTCTATCAGGACAATGTAGAGGTGTTTTATCAAATTTAAAGACTTTGAGTAAGGTTTGATTTCCATTTGCCTAATATGGGTCTTGGTCTTAAGTAAGGGGTTTTTTTAACATAAAGGGAATAGAGAGACGTACCTGGAAAGTCAAATGGAATTTGGAAGGACCACTTAGCAATTTGTGATACACATTTGCACTCTTCTTACTCCCTCCTACCTGCCAGCTGCCTACTTCATGCCTGCAGACATCTGATTCCTTCATAAAGTTGTATTAGTGTCTTAAGGCATAACTCCTAGAACTTTAGGAGAATATCACACTACCTCTTCTGATTTCAGAAAAGAGCATTACGACTTAGTTGAAAAAACTATTCTATAATACTATGACATAAAATTATTAGAAATAATAATAAAGAAATTATTTAGAAATAATTATTAGAAATAAGTTATTAAAGTCATTCTGCAAAGACAATATGAAAATCAGGAAAGAATTACTAGAACCACAGCTATCAAACCACATACAAGATAAAAACATTGGTATAGTGCATAAGTTTACATCAAGGCAGAGAGAGTTTTTTGCTAGCAGCCCTACTACAGTTAATGTAGCATATCTTTCTACTGCAACATAAGATGCAGATCAGAAGAAACTTTGCCAGTTATTTCTCACAGAGATTTCACTATCACAGGATGTATCCAAAATATTTGCACTGTGTACGAAAGATTGCACTGTTATTGTCTATTATCTGTTTTTCGTGTAGATGAACTGGAGTCACAGTTTGTAATACATTTTGCCTGTGCTAATTTAAGCTTTTCAAGTTTACCACCACTTCCTACTTTTAGTTGGGCAAGTAAATTCCTGCCAATTTATTTTTAGGGGGTTACTTGGTTTAAGTCAGGTGAGTTTCTTGATCTTGGCTTAACAGGTGATCCAGTCCACTAAAGGTCCAATGCAAGAGGCATATGAAGAAGCTTCAGCAGATAGGAATAACACATGCCAATAGTCTAAAACTCCTTTAGCAAGTTTCTATGCTTTGTCCTATACCCAACAAGGAACACTACATGCATGCATGTCTTCCCAGTCTTGTTATCAGGCAGGTATCAACAACAGTCCCCAAACCCAGGATTCCCCAACTCAGTTATCCATATAAGAGATTACTGATGCATCAAGCCTGTGGGTAGCAGCACTGCTGTATGTGACAAAACATCCCACTGACCACCAGTTACCACCTTCTTGTGTTATACTGCCATGGCTGCTGTGGAGTTCTATAACAAAGCAGGCTGGGAGACTGATCTAGTGGAGAAAAAAATCAGAAGAAAAAAAGAAAAATATTTCATGTTCATCATCTTCCAGAACACAGCTATGTCCACTCAACGGTGCTGAGAATTGTATAAGAATCCATAACTAATAGATGCTTCTTAAGACTTCAGTAATGCTTCAGAAAAGCATACAAAATTACAGCATACAAAATTTGTAGGTATTCTGCTTTTCCAACTACCTATTGCTCTGTTGGACTCCAGAAGTATCTGAGTAAAGAATAAAGAACATATTAAGTTACCAAATTCTCATCCAGTCTTCATTTAACAGATTAAAAATAAATAAACCCAAACAAACAAAACCACTGCCATTCTGACACTGTTTAAAATATGTTACCTGATAATAATTCGTCTCTTCCCAATTTGAGTTTAAAAGAGTTAACGTTTTCCCTTTCTTGTTCACTAAAGCCTTCAGAACATCAAATAAGTATGAATAGAATACATGCAATATTTTTCCTGTGCTCATTTCAAAATCATGATAGGGGAGGCACTTGTAGAGTATTCATACTTCATAAAACCAGACTGGATTTTATTATCAAATATATTTTCCATACTTGTAGAATAAAGTCCAGAGTGTGCAGTCCTGAAACTATCAATTCTCAAACATTTAACTGCAACACTTTCATGGGAGAGTTAATGTTTTGTAGCCAACCCCAGACTGGCATGGAGACTGCTGGATAATCCAAGTCCATGGCTGAGAGAGGAACTGAGCCCGAAGGCGCTGTTTAGGCCAATCTATGATTCTATGATTTTGCCTGGTTGCTGTAGGACCTGGCTATGTGCCCAGCACAGCTTCACCTTGTAAAGGAGGCCCTGGAGAAGTAATACCATCCGAATTACTTCCCAGGATACCACTCCTCTCGTAGATTTTGGTATGCAGCTCCTGGGGGCAGGAATTACGGTCACTGTTGCTTTAAGCCACTCAAAACATTTTGCATTTGTAACGTTGAGTTAGCGTGCGAGGGTTAAAGCAAGAAGAAAAACAACTAAAGTTCTGTTCTGTAAGAAAAATCTTTGGTGCCCCCTGGTGATGAAAATATTTTATCAACAGTATTTGAAATCAAGGACTATTTTCAATGAGAAAACAGTTCAACCTTTAATACAGTTTCACATTTAAGTAAGTTAATTGAGCAAAGCATTTCAGGAATTAGTTTGTTTCATTGTTATCCATTCCGTGTTGTATGCTATTCTCCCTGCACTCTTTTATGACAATTATTTAAACCAAGGATAAAGTCCAGAACAGGAACTTAAACAGTGTACCAGTGAGCATTTCCATTTGGAGCACAAACCAGGATCCAGCATACTACCTCTTATTATCCCTGTTTGAATACAGAGTCTTGAACAGTTTCTTGACAGAAACACTTCCAACAGGACGGCTGAAGCGTAATTGCATCCCAATAATAGTTTTTGTGCACCACAACAGAATACGTAACAGGAAAACGATGAAGGAAAATTAAACCTGAAATTGAAATATTTCATGGGAGTGCTGCTTTTGGACAAATCTTTTCCGAAGAGGAAAGAATACTCTCAACACAAACAAGGCTCATGTTTAAAAGCCAAAGAATTTGCTGTTGCCAGAGTCTTTGTGGCATCTAATCTACCAAAATATGCACCAGGAAAATATGATGGATTCACAGTAGAGAAAACTTTATTTTGTATCCCAGTGGTCTACATGTAGGCTGGGTACCGAGACACTGAGTTCTGGCAGAACAAAGGACTTCCAGGAGATGTGTTTTTTAGGCCCTAAATAATGTATTATACCCAGTTCAATACTTTAGGAATTCTAATGTCTGCTCAGTGAACATGAAATAGGAGTCCTCTATTTAGGCAACAGCAGCACTTCAGATGATAATTAACATTTTTGCTAAAGTGGAAGACCACTGCATAACTGAGTAATTCAGCAATAATCTTTCAGCTCCAAATGATAACTTTTAGCGAGCATTACTATGCTTATCTAGGGAACTGCTGCTTCCCAACTAGCTGTTCCTCTTTTCCCAAAAGTTACTATCCTTCTACCACTTCAGCTGGTTCTAGTCATGGCACAATGTCTAAATTTAAATAGTTTAGGGAAATCGGTTTTTCACTGTGATTCCAGAGTGAAAAGCAGCAATTGAAATACATGCACAGTTTCCACATCTCTTTGTCAGAGATTAAAGGAGCCCACAGAATTAAGGAATGAGACAATAATCCTTGGCAGAACTGCTTTCAGAATGAATGTTAAAGCACAGAGTGGAAAAATTAGAGGGGATTTTAACATTTAAACGCCAGTCTCCAAGTCAGAAATCTAATTTTATATGAGACTTCCAGTGTTCAACAGTGTTTATAATTTCATTAAAAATTCCATGCCATCCATATTTTCAACTGAAAGTTGGTTTTGTTATTACTTATCCATTAGCACCCTGCTCAGTAAGGTCTTAGCAGCATTTAGGTTTCTGACAAGTTTGGGTAGGTTCTAACACCGTACGGAAGCTTGTCATAGAGGAAAAAAAAATGTATTAAGTCTTTTTGTAATGAGAATTTCAACTAATCAGAGCTCAGAAATTCAGAAGGTGAAAGCAAGCTTTCTTTCTGTTCAAGTAAAAATAAACATGTCATTCCCAAGAAGCGGTCAGATTCTGTTGGGGCATCTGACAAGCGATAACAGAATCTGCTAGATGTTTTGCATCAAAAAATCCTGTAAGATTCAGAACAGACAAAAAACTTTCACCTGTAAAAATAAAATATCACACCAAATACTAAATCATCACAAGACTGAAGCAGAGAAAGAAAAAAGTCTGAAGCTTAGCAGTACAAAGTATGAGGTTACACTCCTAAGGTTCAGTAGAAATTTATGGAAAAAAATGGGATCTTTTCAAAATTCGTGAGAAGAAAGTGGAACTACTACACCTAGCAATTAAACTGTGATTGTGCAGAAGACATAAAAAAGCAATGTTTACCTTATGCATCGGTCAAAGTCTTTTCATGTAGAGAAAAGAGAGTCTCAATGTTATTCAATGTCTTGAGGAGGTTTTACCTGGAATAGTGGTTGCATTGATCCAAAAAATAAATTTCCAGTGGAAACAGTGAGGAGTTGTTTGACACAACATCTGTTGGTGGATTGTCTTAAGAGAGGACACTAAATTCTGAGTTTTTTGTTGGTGAAATAACAATCATAACATGGGGGAGGAACAAAGTCTAACAAGGGGATCAGATGTACAGAAGAGATATTTTAATAATAGTGCCAAAAAAAGGGCAACATGTTAAGTGAATAGTAGACCAATCTGGAATAGGTCACCAAGATGGTCATGGGACAGAATTCTATCTAGTTTTAAGATAGAACTTGATGAGTTGACATAAGAGGGTGGCACTAGACTCCAGAAGTCCCTTTCTAATCTGACACTGCTGTATTTCTTCATGTGCCTATGAGAACAGAAAGAAATTACTTCTTGTATTAAAATTAACCAACATGGCCAAATTGCCAAAGATGTTCTGAAGAATAACCAATATATGGAATAGGGAAGTAATCTGCTATATGTTGATGAGCTCCTTAATGTAATTAACAAAATTTCTTAGCCAGTTAATGATAAAACATTCTCTAGCCTATAAACAGTTAAAAGGATTTATAACCATTTTTTGCCTAAGCTCTTCCATACTTGTCACCAAGGAAAGAATGATCAGAGACTTGAGTAATTTCAATTTCCTTCTCACAAACCACTTGAAGTTTATGGTTGCTGCTCAAAAAAAAAGGGATTTATGAAGTACAATTCTTACAGCAACCTCTGTCAACAGCAAAGGCTACTTCTAATAATTCTATTCTAGAATTTAAATCCCCAGGTCTGGTTGAAACCCTCATCTTCAGAAAACTTAATTCATTCCCTGTGCAATTGCAGGCAATATCACCCCTCCCACTAGAGATCATGCCCGCCTGAAGGGAAGTAAGTATTGCAAAAATAAGGTTTTCAGCAGCCCAAATCTATCTTGAACATTTTTCTCATGTTCCAGAGTGAAAGAAAATTCACTCCTTTTCCAACAACCTATTGTCAATTGTAAGAAGGATTTTTGAGTTGGAGAATAATCATGGGCTGAATATTTTAGAAAATGCTTGACCATTGCCATTTCTGCTCAAAGACCACTGTTGCATTCTTCTTCTCTGTGATAGCCCTTGACCTCAGGTCTCCTAGAAATAATTCAGCCCAGTAGAAAAAGAAAGATGCTAGGCATGAATCCCTAAACTCCCTGACACTGATAACCTATTTTCTATTTGTCTTTTTTTTTTTTTTTTGGCTTTGTTGGAGGGAAGGGTTTATTTTGGGGGCTGGGGTTTGTGAGGAGGGGAGTGAGTTGTTTTGTTTTGGGTGTTTGGGTTTTTTATGAAGTAAGACCTTTTGTTCTTTTTTGTTGTTTCATTCAAGTTCAGACTCCTATAGATTTATGGCATCTGATGGAGACTAATTGAGGGATACTGGATAGAGGAAGAAACATTCTAACATTTCAAAAAAAGTTACTTCCACTCCCTTACCCCAAATACTTACTTTTTGTCATAAAGCAATCATATAATGAAATCATTTTGATTCCTTTCACTCTAACTATTAGAAGCTTTTAGATATCTAATAGAACACAAGGTATGGTATAGTTATGTTATTCTTTACCCACACATTGATTATATCACTGTTTTGTTTCTTCCTTGTGCCAAGGCATAAAGCTAATTTTTTTAAAAAGAAATTTTTGAAAATCACTGTCAGAGATGACCATTACCCAGAGATGAGAAGTCCGACTTTCTCACCTCCTCCCACCTCTGGTGTAGCAGTGGATGACAGCAGAGAACACATTTCACTTCAACACCGGAGCATATTTGTGACAGACTAAACTGGAGACATGTGATTCAAGAAGATATTTTTGGAAGACAGACATAGAAGTAAAAAAAACCACCAACTTTCAACTATGTTGAAAGTGGAGAAAAATGTTTAAAACCGTGAAATAGTATTCAAGTATTTTTTTCCTTTTCAAGCTACTCCTTGTTGAATAGACACTGTAAACAAAGAGACTACCTTTAAAAGACAAATAATGCCTATAACAGAACCAATTTACTACCCCTATTCTCCCTGAATTATTCAGATTTTAGCAAAAGCAAACTCTTTGGAAAAGGTCACACAACTCTTACCAGATTTTCTCAAATGGAAAGGATACTTAAAAAATTATTCTTAAACTGAGAATTGAGTTCCTATATGGCTTTTCTATCCAAATGTGCACCTATTTCAATAATACTTTCAGAACTACTGCACCTCATGCATTTCTGGACTGCACTGTGATATTCCACATCAGAAGGCAAGCTAAATCCTTTCACTGTCTGCCATAAATCTCCCATCAATTTCAAGCATGCATTTAAAACTTCTTTGTTTTTTTTTTGGAGACATTGTAGAGATATCCTTTAACTCAAGCAGAAGTATAAAAATGACCTAGTGTCTGGGAGCTGAAGTAAAGTCGGTTAAGTATAAAGGTAAGTTCACAACAACATTTTTAGATACACGAATATATGTTGTATTACCTGACGTTTTCAAGATAAAAACTTTTTAAAAAGCAGTACAATAGAATATTCACACAGCACCCGTTTGGTTTAGAAATTCCTATTCTGTTGACTTGCATTACAGAGGCTAAGAGAACAGCAAATTAGTTATTCTGATAAAATTCAGACAACTAATACACGAGCTTTTAGGTATCACTAGTAACATAAATAGAAGTATTTTTTGCAAAAGTACATAGTGCCCCACTTTGAGATATTTTTAAAACAGTTACTGTAATTTAAAGTGAATAAATAAATCCAATAGCAAAGAATTTTTTAGAAATAATTTTCTTTAATTTGTCTTTGAGACAAGAATCACATTTTTAAATGACTAAAAGGTGCTGTAAGGTAAATAATACAGACTACATATAAGATACTTTATTTAAAAGTTAATATGTTAGTAAGTGCCTAACTACTATACAACAAGTAAAAGACAAAATATTTTAAATGCTCATTTTTTTAAAAAAAAAATATACTATACTGATTAAGACATATACATGAGAAGTTATCTTGGTAAGTCAGCAAGAACAAATTGAATAAGACTTTCAAAATGAATATCTTTATATGAAATATAAAGAAATTAAATATATGAATAGGAACAAGATTAGGAATTTATGGGAAGGGGAAGAGGAATTAAATGTAAGGAGTTGCATGCCTTACAAATTTAGAGTCTTTTTAAATTTCTTTTGCTTTGGGCACTTCCTGGAGGAGCATCTTTTTTGTTCTTCCGTTTTGCAGATAAACTGTTACATTCTTTTGACCCGTGGAATGCATGCAGACATAAAATACAGAACTCGAACGCACATGCCTCTCTGCTACACAGTCCCCGATTCTTTACCAGTTGATATTTAGCGGGATATTGACATCTTGGACAGGGTTTTAGAGCTTCATCAGTGAACAGAGTTTTAGCAACCTGTAGCAAGAGGAGGGAGAAAAGAGCTACTTAATTTTTGTAAATGAAAACTTCCTAAGAACTGAAAGTGAAGCATTTCTTAGATACCTACTTTCAGGTATTCTTCCTGTCTACTAGCTGAGTAACTAGTGTTACTGGGTGTAATTTCAGTGTATGAAGGTGGTGTTTGTAGTACAGGAGTTCTGGCTTGAGCCTGAACAGGCCTTAGAGCAGATCTATTGAGAATATTAAGTCTTGTGGCAGCATCTTCAGCCTTCAATAAATATTCCTGTAATCATAAAGAAAAAAAAAAGAGGAAAAAGAAAAAAGGAAGAAAATCAGGGTTTTATTTCATATGGGATTTGGAGCTGGATTTCAGATATTTGGTTTTTTTTTCCTCCTCTGCAACAAAACATTATACAAGGAAATTATGGATAGTGCAAATATTTCCCATTAAATGTTTATATTCAGTTATGGATAGAGATACAGGAATCATTAAAAACAAAGTCGTATGAGCAGGGTAAAAAGCCAACTTCTAGCACACTCTACTGGTCCTCACGTTTCTGAATTAGGGCACATCTCAAAAGCAAGTAAGGAAACACAGCCTTTGTCACATTTAAAGCAAGGTTGCACTGAAGAGTGAGTGTATCCTGTGGGGGATCTGAAAAAAATATACTATTAATATGCTTACTTTTCTAGATACCCCTTAAAAAACTTCTATATGTCCTTCTGATGTTCACTAGTACACTGTGATGCTTAGCCACAAGCAGTCCTGAAAACAATCGGGAAGTATTCCAGAGTGGGTCCTGCAGCACTGCAGACTAGAGTGAGATGCAAAATAAGGCACAGCATGGAACAATGGTATGAACGGGGTTTAAAAATATAAAGCCAAAATCAGTCAGGATTCTCAAGAAAGGGCTGGAGGGGGAAAGAAATAGCCTTAAATTGTTGAAAGACTAGTACTCAAACTGCAAACAGCTGAAAAGCAGTAAGAGCCATTACATTCTCCTGTTAAAATCCTTCACATACTCATGTTGGAACTGCCTCTATCAGCTCCCTTTCTGTAACTTTACAAGATCTTTCCTCTTTCCTTTGACCTGTCTTCTTTCATGCTTGGAAAAAAAAAAAGAAAAAAAAAAATCACTTTTAAAAACCACCTTACCCCAGCTTCTTCTTCTTTCTGCTGTTTTATGTACAACTTTCTCCTCTTATCTGCCTTTTTATCTTGTACAACAATTTCACGCCAGTTTTTGCTTACTTTCCAAATGCTGGAACAAATTAATGAAAAAAATTATTCACTTTCACACTTTCCCAAGTAGTACAGAAGTCATGATAGCAAGACTGCCTGGTAAATGTCTTTGCACAGTTTCATATATTTGGTAATTTTACGGACTACTGCAATATACGAGTTCATGATGTTGTTATGAGACACAGATCTCATATTGTCATGCACTGCTCTATAAAATAACAGAAGAGTCTAAAGAACAATTGCAATACAAATAACAGAGCATAGCTTTGACTTAGAAAATTAAATGAGTTTCTTCCCTCCACTTACCACGTCACTTACCAAGATTGTTTCTGAAGTCACGTTTTTGTGTTAAATGTTCTGAAAAGATCATCCCCTTATACTTTTACCTATTCACCCATTCCCTTTGTAACTAACAACACGACACTCTTGATTTCTTTGAAATGTGCCAATTTCTACTCATTATAAATTAATCTAGAAGACTGCTCATGAATCAAAATTCTTGGAGCATTTTTGTGCTTGGAAACAACTAAGGAAATAAAATGCACGAGAAAATATATAGAAAATGTGTGTTTTGAGGACTATGCACTATTGGGGAACTTGTAATGAGAATAAATTACTTTCTAGGCTTAAAGGAATTTTTATACATTTTAAAATTTACAAGTGCTGTGATTTAGTTTTAAGTTTATTAATTTTCATGTTTGTTTTGCTTTTTTAATTCCCCTATGTACTTTTAGAACTACACAGAAAGACCTACTTGATCAAAGGTGACAAAACTTTTTATTTCCTCAAAACCAAACTAATTATATTGACAACACCTGGTAATTTAGAAGTTATTTTAATTCATTTGCGGAATCACATATTTTTGCCTTTTTGTGTGTGTATGTGTGAAGCTATAGTACTTACCTGCATAGACTTTCCACTGTCAAAGCATCTAAAACTATAGCAAGAACATGTTTTAAATTTCTATCTTTTAATTCTGTTAAAATATCTAATTTTTCAAGGCCCATTTTCTTGCCAATAAGTCCAGGAAGAACATGATCTAATGCAAGTATTTCTGTTCCATCAATATTCTCTGATATTTGCTTTTGGTCCGATCTTTGTCTTTGTAAGCAAATTTCACGAACTATTTTCAGAGCTGGAGTTCTTGAGAGATCTCCATGACTTACAACCAGGTCTCCACTAGGCTGTTCTTTTAGAATTAATTCATGATCTTCCCCGACAAAATTTCTTTCTTCTGTTAATAGATGCATTGAAGTAGTACTGCCATGATTATCTTCTGTCTCTGACTGTGAGCCCTGTTCCTGAAGAGTGGATAACCTTCTAACTCGTTCAAGTTTTCTTGTCTTTCTTTTGTTATCTAAAATTTTGGAATCTTCTTTGTGCTTTTGGAAGAGCTCTTGGAAAGATCCCTCATGATCAGACAATGAGTCTCCTGATTTGTCCAAAGGAAGTGAATTATATCCACTATCCTCAGGTGTTGAAAGATCTGGGTAATTTGCCACCTTAACAGGGGGAGAGTTTATATCACATAGTCCAAAATTCAAGTTCTCTACAGGACTGTTGATAGAAGTCAGGAATTTACCCTCATTGGCCTCACTGTAAGTAAGAGTCCTAAGCACCCCGTCACTAACTCTCATAAGAACACTTCCACTGAATTCGTTAGTGTTACTAACAATTACATCCTTACACTGAATTGGAGATAAACTTTCTGATTCTAGCAATAAGGGGTCCTTACACTGGGACTCATCTACTGTAGAAGTCCTCTGTTGTGAAAAGGAAATTCTCCATTTTGGAAAACGAGGATTAGAGCCCTCGGGTTTTGAAGTGCTAGTTGTCAGAGGTTTGTAACTTTTATCTTTTGGAGAATCCGCAGTAGTTTTTGAAAGTTTTTCTTCAGAGTTCAAAACACAAGAGATTTTTTTTTCCCTGATGCTTCCTGAAGAACTAGCTTGCCTTTCACAGCTTTCTACAGTTGTGCCAGCCTCAACAGTCTTGGGTAAAAGCAGCCTCCTACGTAGCGAAGAGCTTTTTCTACTCGATTTAGGACTTTCAAAATCATCTGCACTTCCATTTGCTTCTCTTTCTTCTGATATGGACATAGAATTCAGATCTTTTTCAATAGATGATGACAAGGGAACAACAGCATTTGGATGAATGTGCTCAGAATGCCCTCGTAGCAATGATACACTTGTCACACTTGGTGTTTCTTTATGTTCTGCATCAGGATCTTTTACCAAGTCATTGCATCTGCTGTCCAGAAATGCTGAAGTGCAACATACATCTTTAAAATTGGAGTATTTAAAATTGCCGCTGGGAGATGTTAATCTATTTCTTTTAAGAATATTGAACTTCATTGAATGACTGTCTGACATCTTCTGCTTGACACTTTGGCTTTGTAAAAGAAGATACCGGTGTTGTTCCTGAAACAAATGATAAAGTCACCAAAACACCCTCAGATTCATGAGAAAGCCCTGTGTAAGTCTACCAGGATAGCAGCCATGACAAAAGTATTTTCATTAGTCTTAGTAGAAACTGCTTATAAATGAACACAAATATAAATTATTATCAAGTAGATGGTTAGAATGAGTGATTAAAATGCATAGTATACTGTTAGGCAAATTCGAACTTACATCCAGTTAGCTAATTAATGTGCCAGTCCTCATCTGTGGAAAAACACTTCAGATAAGCAACACAGCAACTAGAGGCTCATTGGTCCTGAAATTGGCAACAAAACCCTCTAGCATTCCAATACGGCCATGACTTTTATTAGCACTGGGTTATTGATTCATCCAACACTATCAGTTCGGTCCTCAAGAATGAACAGAAGTCTGGTAATAGGTGAGTTTAGACGAAAGGCATTTTCTCCTTAAGTAAAATAAGAGGATTAATCATGAAGTCACAAGTCTACAAGTCTCCCTATTATTCAGATCCCTACAGTCCCCGGGGGGAATAAATTTCAAAGTGAAAAGTGCATTTTTGTCTTCCTCAGCATTTAAATGTCATTTTGTAAAGAAAGTCTCTGCTTTTGCCCAGCTCTGTGGGTAAACAGTGTTCTGAAGCTTTACACTTTAAACAAACTAATGGACTGACCATTCACACACTAACCAGGTACAGATCACTTAAGAGATCTATATATTTTTTTGGAAAAGTTCAAGTGGCTAATGCACACATCAGCCGTGGAAAAGATCCATGGGAACAGGCTTACTTTTCACAATTCATAGGTAGCAATTTCTCCACCATAACCACAGTGGAACTGGGTCACTGCTTTCTGCACACAAGACATGATAATTGTATAAAAGATATTATGAATAATGGCAGAAGGAGGGCTGTTCTCACAGACACCAAAGTAATTCACCTAAACACTCCAAGACTCTCAGAGCTGAAATCAGCACCTTTCACTGGGGTGTGTTACTGGCCTCTAGAACTGATATTTTGAAACATAAAGCCTGGAAATAGCAAGTGAACTTTCAAAACAGACAAAAATAGGAATATTCAGATGTGGCTTAAACACCAAATACTAAGACAATGCTAATATTCCAACAGTCCTGACTTAGTCAAGCCCTAAGCCACCAAATACAAGCACCCAAACTGCCTGAGACAGGTGAGGGAGGGACTACTCTTTGATGACCTTGAACCATTAGCATTTTATACCCACACTGAAGGCACTTTTTTAGACCATTGCCATATAGAATATGCTTTGTTTTGTTTCCTACTGTAAGGAGATGGCAATATATGGAAGTTCAAAAGTAACAGGATGTTAAACAGTGGACAGTAACACCTTAGCATAAAGACCTACACAATCTTGCTAATATCAGTATGAAAACAAACAGGTTTAAAATAAACAAACAAACAAAAAACCTGACCAACATAACTAGGAAAAATTCTTCCAGGAAAGAAGGATGGGTGAAAATAATTTCAAGACAACAACAAGGTCTGAAGTCTGGCCTCCTTCCTTTCCTTCTCTCATTTATCTCTACAAGTACCCTTCTTTCACATTTGTTTTCATCGCTGATTTTTCCTCATTCCCTGTTTTACTCAGTGAAATAAATGACAGCGCAAACAGGAAACACGAGGGCATAGCTTTAAGCTAGTGCTTAGATGAATTAGGGATAACTTTGCCATTGAAGGACCAACTCCGAACAGCATCTAGTATTTCATTGACATCACTTCTCAGTGTTTTAGTAGACCTGTCACTGCTGACATCCCCCAAGGGTTGATACCAGACCCAGTATTGTTCAACTTATTCATCAATGACTTGGATGAAGGGCAGATGCCTCCTCAGCAAGTTTGCTGACAACATAAATCTGGAAGGAGTGGCTGACATCCCAGAGGGCTGTGCAGCCCTCCAGAAAGACCTCGACAGGCTGGAGAGATGGGCACAGAAGATCCTTCTGAAATTCAACAAAGGTAAGTGCAGGGTCCTGCACCTGGAGAGGAATAACCCCCTTCACCGGTACAGGCGGGGCTGACCTGCTGGAAAGCAGTTCTGTGGAGAAGGAGCTGGGGGTCCTGGTGGGCAACAAGCTGTCCACGAGCCAGCACAGGGTCCTTGTGGCCAAAAAGGCCAAGGGCATCCTGAGGTGCATTAGGAAGAGCATTGCCAGCAGGTCGAGGGAGGTGATCCTGCCCCTCTAATCAGCCTTGGCAAGGCCTCACCTGGAGTGCTGTGGCCAGTTCTGAATTTTCCAGTTCAAGAAAGAGAAAAATACTGGAGAGAGTCCAGTGGAGCACTATGGACATGATGAGAGGACTGGAGGACCTCACTTAGGAGGACAGAATGAGGGAGCTGTGCCTGTTGGGTCTGAAGAAGGGGAGACAGAGGGCACCTCATCAATATCTGTAAGTATCTGCAGGGAGAGTGTCAGGAAGATGAAGGCTCTTCCCAGCGGTGCCAAACAACAGGTCTCTTCTCCCAGGCAACCAGCAGTAGGACAAGAGGGCATGGTCTTAAACTCTGCCAAGGGAAGTTTAGGTTGGATACTGGGAAGAAACTTTTTTACGGAGAGAGTAATCAGGCATTGGAATGGGCTGCCCAGGGAGGTGGTAGATTCACCATCCCTGGATCTTTTCATCCCTGGATGTTTTAAGATGAGACTGGATGTGGCACTCAGTGCCATGGTCTGGTAACCACAGCAGTGTTGGATCAAGGGTTGGACTTCATGATCTCTGAGGTCTTTTCCAATCCAGTTGATTCTATGATTCTAGGATGCCACAGGCAGGAAATGGAACACAGGAAGTCCCACCTGAACATGAGGAAAAGCTTCTTTACTGTGAGGGTGACAGACCACCGGAACAGGCTGCCCAGAGATGTTGCAGACTTTCCTTCTCTGGAGAGATTCAAAAGCCGCCTGGACACAGTTCTGAGTAATGTGCTCTGGGGGCCCCTGCTTGAGCAGAGAGGTTGGACTAAATGCTCTCCAAGTGGTTCCTTCCACTTACCTATTCCATGATTCTGTGATTTTAGGCAATAGGCTGAAAATGCTGTGTCATGAACAAGAAAATATCTTTTTCCTATATTTTTAAAGGTATGAAGTCTCTGTGTAGTGCACTGCTGCATTTCAGTGGATTAGTCATGCTATGAGCAAAGGACCACACCAACACAGGTCTTCATTTTGTAAGAGGAGGAAGACCTGTAAGAAATCTGCCATAACAATATGGTGATGTCTTTGTGCAGTTTACAAAAAGAATAGAGGCTTCGTTTTTATGCTGAGTTTTGTGAACTGCAGTTAGTTAGCACATATTGCCAGTAGATATTCCTTCCAAAAATGTTGATGGACAGAGGTTTAAAATTGAATGCTACTTAGAGAGAGCTGTTTAAAATCTCAATACTGGAAAAAGAAGACCCCACAGAACCCCCCCCCAAACCCAACAAAAACAAACAAATAAAACCACTAAACCCAAAACCAAACAAGAAATCCCATACCAAACCCAAACAAATAAAACAAAATCACATACTCACACTTAACTTTAAAAATATTAATATTTTCCTTAAACACAGTCACAGTCAAACTAATCATGCATCTAACAAAAGCCCACAGGCTTCCAGACTCAGAAAATTAATTTTCAGGCAGCAGGTTGAAGAAACAACAAGAGGAAAAACTCATGCTTGCAGCTTCATTCTCAGGCATTCCAGAGGAGAAATTACCTAATGCCTCTGAACAGCTGAGAATAGGAAAAAATTAATGTATTACAGTATAAAATATTTTAAGTGAACTTGTGTTTCAAGTAACATAAAAATCACAGCAAAACAAGGTTTTTGCAGCTGTAAGGGAGATCAAAATAGCAGAGTTAAAAGAATGTTGTTAACAAGCAAAAGCCAAAAAGATGCTGTGCACAGGGCAACGTCCGGCAGGGGGAGCCTGTGAGCTCATGGCATTGACTTGCATATACATTACAAGATATTATAGAATAATAAAAATAAAATTGCTGCTTCAGTACAGACACCGAATGAACAATGTCCAACAAAATGCTTCATTTCACCTCTTTTCTACACTTCATTCTATACTACTTCATTCATTCATTCATTCATACTACTTTATACTTCATTTTACTTCTTTTCCTCCTGCTCTTATTAGAGCCCACCTGAAGTACTGCTCTCAGCCCTGGGGCCCCCGAACCAAGGAGGACATGGACATGTTGGAGCAAATCTGGAGTAGGACATGAAAATTATCAGAGGGATGGGATTCCTCTGCTGTGAAAACTGGCTGAGAGTGTGTTGGGGTTATTCAGCCCAGGGAAGTAAAAGCTGCAGGGAAAGTTTCCTACAGCCTTCCAGTACCTAACGGGGGCCTGCAAGAAAGCTGGAGGGGGACTTTTTACAAGGGCATTTAGCGATAAGACAAGGGGTCATGGCTTTAAACTGAAAGAAGGCAGGTTTAGGTTAGATGTTAGAAAGAAATTCTTGCTATGAGGGCAGTGGGACACTGGCACATGTCGCCTAGAAAAGTTATGGATGCTCCATCCCGGGCAGCATTCAAGGCCAGCCTGGATGGGGCTCTGAGCAACCTGGTCTAGTGGAAGGTGTCCCTGCCCACGGAAGGAGTTTGAAACTAGGTGATCTTTAACATCCCTTCCAGCCTGAATCATTCTATGATTTACTGCAAATCCCAATATACATCTCAAGCTCATATATGCATTAATTTTTTTCCCCAAAATGTATTACTTGTAAAAATTAGCAATACAAGATCTCATTTTACAAGTACAGTAAAAAATGGGAAGCCTTTCAGAGGTGTTGAACAGCTCTCATAATAGAACAATATTTATATTCATAAGACATGCCTAATAAAACCTCTTATAACTCGATTAACCTCTATAAGCAATTCTTTTTGATTTGGAGAAAAGTTTCATCTACTAGATTTGATGCATAACATCAAGCCGTTTTCATTTGGGGATCTTGAAGTAGTTCCTGAAGTTATTGTTAACCTTGTCTTAGACATCATCGAACAGATGTGCAGGGAAGAAAAGGCTGGTTACGCAATAAGTTAGTTACAGAGCAAGTAACAAAATCCATATCTGCTAAGTGCAGATTCTTGGTGCTCTGTGCATTTCCCATGTCTATTATTAATTTTGTTGTTCTCAAATCGATCTACAAATCAACTGCAAAATTTCTGGAAGTTTATGGGACAAAGTAAACTAAGCTGACATAAACTAAATCAGGACTGTGGTCACATATTTAGGCAAAGGAACATTTTTAACAAGGTTAGTCTTACAAAGAACCCCAAATAGGTAAAAATGTTGGTAACTAGAAAGGAATGTAAACAGTGCTTCTTAGGCATAAGTTCTGAGATGTTCCTGATACTAATTTACATTCCCCAGTAACACACACTGAACAATTATACCTTGAACAAGATGATTCTTTGTTTTTCACTTTTCAGTATTGCTAACAAAATAGATAAAGACAACATTTTGGTCATACAAGAACACTTTCTGTTATTTAAACATACCATATCTGCAGTAAAACCGACTACCTGAAGGCTGCTCTTGACCCCTCAGAGACGGCAGAGAAGTCCTTGATACCACAAAAGGTATTAATGCTGAAGATGACATAGCCAAGTCCTATCCAAATTATGTGGGTCACTTACCCTAATTTGTGAAGCAACTCGAGATCTTCCACAGTAAATGTGCTGTATTAGAAGTATTGCTTGACCCTACTGATAACCTGAAGTGAGAAAGGATGTGAAAAGAGAGGTGTAAGACAACATTACCCAGCTGAGACGCAGTTTTCAGTCCATATATATATACACGTGTGTGTGCAATGCCTAGTTACCCGGGGACCAGCACCCGAGGGTCTCTCAGCCACCTGGGATGACGGACACAAGCAAAGCAACCCCTTCACCCCCTCATCTGGGAAATCGCTGGGCACAGGAGCAGAGTCTGGAGGCCGCCCTTCCACGGGGTGCGGCTGAGGCGGCAGCGGGGCCCGCCGAGCGGGGCTGAGGGCGGGCAGGAGGAGCGGTGCCGGTGCCGCCCCAGCAGCTCTCGCCGCCCGGCCCTGGGCCCGTTGCCCCTGGCGAGGAGCCGCTTCGCCTCTCCCCCCCCACCCACACCGGCCCCTAATGTGCGGCCGCCGCCGCTTTCCCTCGCTCGGGTTTGAACTACCCGCCCTCACCAACCGCTGCCTCCCCGCCCCCTCCGCGCTGCGGCCCCAGGGCAGGGCGGGAGCCTGAGGAGAACGGGGCCGCTCCGTCCGCTCCTCTGGGGTGAGAGACAATAACCAGGGGGCTCGCCCCGCTCCTCGCTTTTTATACGTCTGCCCCGCGGGCCCCGCCGCACCCAGCCCACTGTTAAAGCGCCTCTGGGTCGCTCCTGCCCCTGCCCTGCTTCTCTCAGGCTGCCGGCGTGGATGAGGGCGAGGTTTTCCCGCCCCCGGTCCGCTCCCTGCGAGGAGGGGGCGCCAGCGCTGAGGGGCAGCTCAGAGACGCGGGTGAATCGCGGCCGGGCAGAGGCTTTCACAGATAATGACCCTTATCTGCACCATAGCCTTTAAGCTTGAGTTGTAAGGGTGCTGATTAATTCGAGTTAATTAGTACGTTTGTGCCCGACGGTCCAGGACCGAAACAATCATTGAGCACTTGTCAAGTGCATCGCCTTCAAAGCAGTCGGGTGGGAGATGCCCCGTGACGGCGCCTGGGTTTTGCTGTGGGCTTAGTTTTCCTGCACGCTAACTCTCCCACCCCTACACACACTAAACAAACACAAAATAAACCCACGAATACGTGGGTGCCTATTTTTCCGGGGCTCGGTAAGGATAGCGTGAGGCTACGCAGGCTCACCTACTTGCTGGCTTCACACTGGCGGGATGGGGAATGTAAAACCCGAACGAGAGACCTACATTTAAAGAAGCGCAAACTCGAGGCTTTCCAAAGAAACGCCGAAATTAGGTCACGTAATCCCTGTAGGTGAGATCGGGCAAGTTCGCGACTTTCCTTTTTGGCAAATCCGCTCCTCCAGCCTCTCGCAGCCTCCGGGCGGTCATATAAGACAGCCTGAGAAGAGCTCGAGTAAACACGGGTTTGAAAGTTCCCGAGCCAGAGCCGGCGGAAACGGACATTTTAATATAAAGAATATCGGTTTATGTGACTACAAGGTAACAGTTGTGGCTAAAAAGAGAAAGGCTACTGGGGTACCTCCCCCTTCGTTTTTTTAAAAGGAGAAAACATTAGAAACTTTTGGGAATATAACAGAACTTTTTTGAAAGTGCTTTCTGCAGTATCCTCTATTTCACAAGAATTGAATCAAATTGTTTTTCAAATACTTGTATTTATTTATAAAATAAACCATCTTTGAGTGAAATTGGCAGCTTGCTAGTGGGACGCAAGAGTTGCAAGCTGCGTCTTCGTTCACTGAAGCCCCAACTCACTTATGCGAGTTGGATCAAAAATATTCAAGAAACGTAACAAATTGTAATTGCGGCATTTGATGCAATATACAGAAGCGTCACACAAGAAAGCGCGATTTAACAAAAAAAGCATCCCCAAAAAACCTCAAACAAACAACAACAAAAACCAACCAACAAAATCAACGAAACAACACCCCGATTATCACTCCCCCCCCCCAAAAAAAAAAATAGAAAAAAAACACAACCAAAGCCTGAGAACACTACTTCTAAACAAGCAAAATGAGGTAAGACATTCTGCAACACTCGCGCTGCACCCGGCTACGCCTGCATTTTCTTTCCATCTCAAAAGTACCTGTACTCCTCTACCTCCCCACCTTGCCTCACAAGCCTTTCCTCTAGCTTTCCTATCAATTCCCTAAGAGCTTTACGGGACAGTGGAGGTCTCCTACATAGCCCCAACACTTTTTGCTACTCTAAATCCAAGCGGCATCTTTAGGGCTAGAGTTTATCAGTCCGAGGGAATGGGGCTTTGCTGTTAAAGCTCTCCGCTCGAAGCGGGCGGGTTTTATCGGAAACGGCTGAAGTAATCGAAGCTTTAATATCTGGTAAAACATCCTATTTTTCCAAAAGAACAGTTGAAGGATGCAAATAATCCAGCAATTACATGACCACTTTCTTAATATTGGCGACATTATTTTCACAGGATTTTCACTGAATTTTTCTTGGTGGTCTTTTTAGTAAGTCCTTGTAAAATTATCGGTTTGACAAACACATTTTTAAAACATAAACGAGCCTAGAGAAATAATACCTGTTGTTTTTTCTTTGCTTATTTAGGAAATGGTAGTTACTTAGCGTGCGTTTACCAGGAAAGGTGGGTCTCAGGCTTTTTTTTTTCTTCTCTGCTTCAACCTTTGGTACTCACCCACACCCACAGGTCCGCGGCGGAGGAGAGGGGGCAGGGAAGTCAGAATCCAGGTGGATAGCTCTGCCTTT
This sequence comes from Oxyruncus cristatus, assembly GCA_013399855.1. Lineage (NCBI taxonomy): Eukaryota > Metazoa > Chordata > Aves > Passeriformes > Cotingidae > Oxyruncus > Oxyruncus cristatus. Next base: position 354,384 of record VXAY01000866.1, read on the forward strand.
CACATACCGTTTTTCTTGCATGTGCTTTATTCTGGCACCCTAAAAGTTCTGTTTAGCTTTATTCGTACACAGCAGTTATGAAGAAGCAAGTCTAAAATCATTACTGTGTTTTCGTTACGTTACAAATTAGGAAAAACACAATTATTTATTAATCCACAGGTTTATTTTAGATAAGATATAGGTCATGTATGAAGGTGATTTGCTGATAGGAGAACATCAAGTAATGACTACTGTTAAAACCTCGTCCATATTAAGGCATTTGTCTGCTTAGGAAAAAGATGATATTCAATATTCAGAAGCAGAAAGACTTTTCCTTAGACTGGAGAATCTTTTAAAGGATGAAGTAATTTTAATTGGCATATTCAGAAAACGTAGTATTCGTTAAACAATTTTTTCTGGGAATAAAGCAAAGGTGCATAATTCTTCAAAACGCCAATTGAAGATTAAAAATTCCTACCGCTAGGGAGATGGGGCCAATGACAGAGAGCTAGCGGTGCTGCTTCAAACCTTGTCTGCTCTATTTCAGTTCAGTACTTCGGGAGTCACCGACGTCGGAACTTCTTTCGTTATACGACTTTACGCTTAAAATACGTAGCATATATGTTTGGAGTAGGCAAGTTTGGCTTCATGCGGGTACATATGATACCGACTACAGCATCAAAATATCAAGATGCGGGTTTCACCCACGAATCTCAGGGAAAACACTTCTGAAAACAGAGTGGTCCTCGAGGTAAAACTTCGGCGGTTTAAAACCCCGCAGCCATATGACCACACCTGGCACAGGGCATTCTGGGTCCCGAGTAGATCGGGTACAGCCAAATACAGAAATAAAAGCACCGAGTACCTTGGGGCTGATTTTACCCAACCACGCAGCTGCCTACTTTCTTCATGGGAAACTGACGCTGCTATTTATACGAAAGCTTGTGTCTTAAAAATTGCCACCAAATATTCTCTGCCGCCTTCCTGAACAGTTATTACTTTCCCGGGCTAATTAATTGTTCCGCGGGAGGTGCCGGAGCTGCCGCGGGGAGATGCCGGGCCCGCCTCCGCCGGCGCGTCATCAGCGTGCGCCGGGCAGCGCCGCGGCCGGCGGTGGGTGAGTGGGCGAGTTGGGCCCTCCCGTGGCTTCTCCCGCGCTCGGGCATCTGCCGTCCGACCCGGTGCTCCCTGCGCTGCTGGGCGGTGGTGGCGAGGCCGTGGCGGGCAGGGAAAGGCCGTGCCCAGCCTGGTTGGCTTCGTTCCTTTGTATGAGGCCCCGTGGGGGGGCGGTGCGGGGGGTTCCGGTGCGGAATTGTGGCGGGATGGGGAGCCTGGACCGGAGGGTGGGCTGTCCGGTGGGTTGTGAGAAGGGCTGTCCGTCCTTCTTCGTGGACTCTGTGGGACGTGAAGGAGCGGGTTGGCCTCTTATGGATGCGTAAGAGATGCACTGAGAGAGGACGTCATTAACGTGTATCCATACCTAAAGAAAACGGAGCCGGGATCCTCTTGGTGGTGCCAACCACTAGGACGAGAGACAGCGGGCAAAAACTGATGCACAGGGAGTTCCACCTGAATATGAGGAAGAACTCTAATGTGCGAGGGACCGTGCACTGGAACAGGTGGCCCAGAGAAGTTGTAGAGTCTCCCTCACTGGAGATATTCAAGGACCATCTGGATGCAATCCTGTGCCACGTGCTCTAGGACGGCCCTGCTTGAGCAGGGAGGTTGGAGCAGATGACCCACTTTGGTCCCTTCCAGTCTTCCCCATGCTGTGATTCTGTGTGGTGCTCTCAGCACGTGGAGGATCCCGTGTCTCTGTGTGGGGTTCCAGCTATGCCCTAGTGTGTGTCGGTGCATTGCTGTGCCCGGTGGCTCTGCCAGCCCGGTGGCATTTAGGGTTACAGGGTACATGGAGGATGGCTTAAGCCAGGGCACCTCCCTGCAAAACACACAACTGTGGATCACTGCTGACCTTAGCAGCAGTGTTATTTTGCTGCACGAGCAGCACTAACTCAAGTTATTTAGCTACAGCTGTGATCTATCTTAGTTCAGCTCTGTGTTTTAGAAGAGCTGCTGTTTCCTAGTGCTAATGGGTGTCTGCTTATATCTTACTATAACATACTGACTCAAAAAACCTGTAACAGATGTGGATTAAGATGCCACTATGATTATAGTATAGCATACTTGAAAGCTGTAGAGTGTAATGAATTCTTTCCAGTTCTCTTAAATGGAGCAACATAGTGGGAATTTTAACAAGATGGTCTATCAAGTGCTGATCAGACTATTAAAGAATGAACTGTCAAGCTTATTCTTCTGTTTTCAATGTCATCCTTTTCCCACTTGAATTTATACTGAAACAAACTGTGAAGATCAGGTTAATAATCCTTGCAGTAATATTAAGCAAAAGCATCCAAGAGCCGTTCTCATAAGGAAGCTTCAAGAATGTTATTCACTGGGATAAAGGTTAGGAATTCTTGCCTTCCATGTCAGACAGAACAGCAGTACAGAAAATGGCAGCCTCTAAAAAACTACAAGGGAATAATAATGTTCTGGTCTAGACTTGGATTGAGTGGGAAAAAAAAAAGTGTTTACTGTATCTCTGGTGGTAGAGTAACCACTTTACAATTCATGGTTTCAAGCACATTTACATGTTAGGATAGGATTACTTAAAGCTTGGTAGGATGTTTGTGAAGTATATGTAACTGTTTAGTCTGATGCTGTGAAGGAATACTTGTCTCCAAATAAGTCTGAAAAATCAAAACCATTATAGGGCACTAAGAGGTGTTTGAAGAATATCACTAAGTTATTACTCTTGATTTGGTAATCATGCACATCTATATTATTATTTGAAGGATGGAATTTCTTCTCCTCGTATCATTCTTCTACCCATAGTCTGTTCCCAGGATGTCTAATACCTTAGATTAGGTTAGCTGGTGTATCAGAGGGGAATAAAAGATAACAAGGCTTACCTTGTTTCTGATAGCACCGTTGTTACATGAGTGATGCGTAAGAAACTATTGAATTTTATGTTTCCAGTAAGGAAACTCTCAACATTGGTAGGAAGGAGGAAAGAAAATACCATTTGTCAGGCTTTAATGTTTAAAATCCTGCTTAATAGAAAAATGTGCTGTCTTTGTCCTTGGAGGTTTTCTACGGCAAATTGGTAAAGCTCTGAGAAACCTGATGTTACTTTGCTTTTTAGAAGTTGAATTAGATGACTTTCTGAAGTCTATTTCAACCTGAATTATCCCATGTCCTCTGTGTCAAATACAGACTATATTTGTTTGTATTTGCTTTTAAGAAAGAGTTTTCATCTTCTGTTAGCTTCAAATTGAGATATTGAAATGATTGTGTATGTCTTGGGGGGAAAAAAAACCCAAATACCAAAACCCAAACTGATGTGCGTGTTGTGTGTTTTTTGTTTAGAACATGGATTCACAGAAGGATGTTCAGCCTCCAAAGCAGCAGCCAATGATTTACATTTGTGGAGGTAAAGACATTAGTGATTTTTATTTTTTTTTTATTGCATGATACTGGAGATTTGCTGTTTTAATAATGAAGCCATTATACTGAAGAGTACCTGAATGCCAATAATTGCAGTGTGGATCCAGATAATCTTTAAAGTTTTACACATTGATGGTAACATGTGTATGGTTTACCACATGGATATGGATGTGTAAGTAATTTCCTTAGATCTTGTGTTGTTGTGTGGAGCTCCAGAGAATGCTGTCTCTAAGTGTCCGCTTGTGGTGCAAATATTGGACCCTCTATTCAGTGCATCTCACTGTTTTACTGAAAATGCTGTATGGGCACTCAGCTTTTACTGCAGTACAGTAGTCAAATTCTCTCTTACCTATTGATAAGTCAGCAACTTACAAATGGGTGATTTTGAGTCAGCACTTCAGGAATCTCTGAAATATTTTGTCTTTTAAGAAGATATGCTGTGGGCTTTTGGAGGGCTGAACTGAAATTTTTGTTAGTATCAGTTTAGTATCGAGCGGAATGTGTTCTGTGCAGTAATATTTTGGTCATTTTTAGCAAGATTCTCTTTGACCTTAATATAAGTTAAACTTGCTTTTCCTTTTCTTTTTTTTTTTCTCAGTATCTTGGTAACATGGAGCTCTTGATACAGATTTGTTATACTTACTCTGTTTGCCACAAATAGGAATTTGATTATTTTGACTTTTGAAAGTTATCAGTGCATAACAATCCTGTTTTTGTTTACCCACTATCCTTGTCTTCCTCTATATATTAGAATGTCATACAGAAAATGAAATAAAGGCAAGAGATCCTATCAGATGCAGGGAATGTGGCTACAGAATAATGTACAAGAAAAGGACAAAAAGACGTATCCTTTTACAAGTGCACTTGAAAGCATTTGGGAAGCTGTGGATGGAGAGAAGGTATGTAAGGAAACAAAGGAAGATTTGAGTAATCATGTAACAATCCTTCAAGGCAAAAAATCAATGCAGTAAAGCAAACTACTATGGGGCAATCTCTGCAGAGTGATTTGGCACCTTCCTTTCTTTCCTGGCACTTTCCCTCTTTTTTTTTCCATTTTCTATGCAAGATATAGTAAGTTATGATAGTCTGCTGGGTGAGGTACTGTGAATTGTTGATATTATTCAGCCTTTTATGAAAGATGGCTTTTGAAATAGTTTTATGTAGTTAGTTGTGACCTTAGCTTTAGACAGTCTCCCTCTTTTATTCCTTTCCCCATCTTTTTTTTTTCAACCACAACACTTTTTTTTTTCTTTAACTGAGCTATTCCAGTGGTGGTTTTTGATGCCCGATGATATCTGCTGAAGATACAGTGACTTCATGATGCAGTTTAATCTTTCTGATAACTTTGCTCTGTAAAACTATTTGTGTACAAATGCACACTCTTATTTGTGTTTTAAGAGATTATTAAAGTTTACTGTAATACTAAATTTTGTCTCTACTGTCTTCCAGCAATAGATTTCTAAAACTGTATTTTAAATTGTCAGAGTATGCAGTATTTTTTAAGTTCGGTGGTTTTGTGTTCTTTTTTACTTAATTGTGTTTTCATTACTTTCATCTAAACTTTATTTGCATTTTAACGTTGTTAAATGTTCTTTGGACTTCTGTGAATCGCATAAAGTAACTGTGGTTTGAATAAATTCCACTGAAAATAAATAGAGGGCTACACAAAGCTAGGTCTGAAATACAGACCTGAATTTCTTAAGTGAAAATCTTAAGGGACTTGAGAGAACCAAATTGTGGATGTGTTAAAAGTATGGATGTCTGGAAGTGTCAAAAAATCATCTCTTGGGAAAGAAGAGGGAGAGGGAGGCAAGGTAAACATTAAGAAGCAGTGTGGAAACAAATTATGAAAGTGCTGTTTGACTTGTTCCTACTCAAGGAAAGAATTAGTATTCAGGGAAAAAACGTGTTACAAAGATAAATTGGGTAGCATCCCAAAATTAAAATAGTATCTGTTTTTGCTTTTTAAATGGCCTCTCAGGGGTCTGTAGTAGAAAGATCAAAGTGGTGATTTTGTTTTGAGAAGCCAAAACTTTTTACATCTCTGTGTTTGGAATGTGTTATGTAATAGTACTAAATTCTACTACAAAATACTGCTGAATTGTGTGTGCTTGATTTTAGTTTTGATGGTGCTAATGATGCTGTTACATTGAGATACCATGTTTAACTCACCACTGTAATAAGGTATCTTTAAGGTGTGCATGACTGTATTGGCTCATAAATGAGCTGCAGTGGCTTGTTATAGGCGATAAGGAAAAGCAGCCTGAGATGTTGTTTTGGAGCTGTTTGGTTAAGATTTTCTTAGTTATCTGATGTTTGCTATTAAGACTAGGTTTTTCTGGGAAACCAGATACACTCGGGTATAAATGATAACCATTTTGCTACGCTAGCCTGGCCTGCATAGCCTGCACCTTATGCCTGCATAACAGAAAGAAGGGTCGCTACTGCCGTGGCTGCTCAGGAGGGTGAGGAGGAGAGGGCAGGAGCAGTGCTGTCGAAGGTTTGGCAGGATTCAGGGGCGGGGTTGGCCGTACTGCGGGCACGGTGGGTGCTTCTTTCTGCCAGACATGCAGAGAAGAGCATCTTCTGCTATCGGGGACCTGCTGTAGGGAGCAGCGCCGGGAACTGCAGGGCTGACGGGAAGCACTGATGTGGGCACGGGGGCACGCCATTATTGAGAGGGGACTGCCTGAGTAGAATACTACACTGGAAACCAGAGACTGACGTTTGTAAAACCTTCACCCACAGCTGCCGTGTTTCTGTCCCCCCGCAGCAGGTGAGGGCGGGCAGCGCCGCCGCTCCCCTCAGCGCTGACCGCAGCCGCGCCTGCGCCGCGGGGAGCGAGGGTCGGGCGGCCGCCGGCTGAGGCGAGGGACGGGCCGCGTCCGGGTCCCGGAGGCAGCGCGGCACCGGGCAGGTGGGTGCCGGAGTTGGGCGGGTGACGGCGATGTCGCCGCTGGAGCTCGGCGGGGCTCTGTGGGAGCCTTGCCCGGGTGTCCCTGGGGAGGACAGCGCCGTGTCCGCGCCGCCATGTTGTACATAGCAGCGGTTGCTAAGCTCGGGCTGGCGGCGCTGCCCGGGCCCCGGTGGTGAGTGCCGCTCCCAAGGTAAATTCCTGACTCCGAGGGAAGGGGGATGTGTGGAAGGGGTGTTGGAGGGGAGCGCACCGGGCTGTGCCGGGGCCGTGCCCCGATCAGCCGCGGTGTCCGTGTCAGCGCCGTGTCCTGGGCAGCTCCATCGCGTCCATGGGAACACTGAAACGGGAGAAGACGCTGGTTTGTGATGAGCTTTTTACTGCTCTTTAATTATTTACTGCATTTGTACGGCTGTCCATGCATGTTGTTTCTTTTTCAGTAGTGAACTATAAAGTCTTGGGGCAGAATCTCTGTTACGGTCATCTAATTATTGACCAGTTATTATTTAAGTGATAGTATGTTGTAAACGTTTTTTGTGCAACTACAAATTAATAGGTGTAGTAATGCAGGACATTAGAACACAGTTATTTTAACTGGCTTTATATTTACACATAGTTGTTATCACACATTAGCTAGCTACCCATATTATACTTGTTAAAAATAACTTATCACTTTATGCACTATATAGATGGGGAAAGAGTGAAGAATTTCAGCTCCACAGAGCTTGGGATCAAAACCGAAAAAGATGCAGATGATCAGATCAAAGGAACAGGGAGACAGAAGTGTCCCATTTGAACTGCTCACTTCATCAATTACATACTTACTGGAAAAGGCTTATATTACTACTGTAATATAATCAGAGGCCCAGAAAATGCAGTTAGTGAGCAAAGAAAATCTGATTTATTTTTGCTACAGAGAAGGCAAAGGTTATTATTTCCTTAAATACACTGTCGATTAACGTTTTCCCTCTGAAAAAAGCAATGTCCTGCACCATTTTATCCTTCATGTTTATCATACTTGCTTAAATGGGTAATATTATATTGTATTTAAAGAAAAATTGGGAACGTGGTAGGCAAAAATTGGCAATTTTTCTTTAAGCGGTCTTTATGAATTGTTCTGCTTTGCAGAAGCGGTAGAGTTACACATACTCTTCATACAAAGCATCTCTCATATGCAACCATACTTCTGTCAGTAAACCCTGTCAAGGACAGCTTGTGTGATCAGGCCTTCAAATCTGAATTTTTTTCTTTTGTGGCGATAGATCTACTTCCATAAGAGAGTGGAGCATGAGCAGATTTATTCCTTAAATTGGCATTGCTTCAAAATATCACAAAGTGCCTACAGTATCACTAAATTTTTTTCCTTCTAATGTTTAGTTATGGGTGATGAGTCAGTACCATTTTTGCTGGACCAAGGAACCACTAAAACATATCAAATACCTATTAGTCATCTGGACTACAAATTTATTGAAAAATGCACAGATGTTAAGCACCTGGAAAAGATTCTCAGAGTATTAAGGTAAATGTATTTTCTTATCTTCGTTAATAATTATTTTTCTGTTCTGTAAAATTTGAGGAAACCCTTGCCTAAATACTCTTATCTGCCTGAACCTCTTTGTGACTTTCTAATTTAAAAATTAAAATACAAAGCTAAAGTAATCATGTTAAAAGTGTCCCAATGATAACACTAGAAATCCAAGTCCTGATTTAACCATCAAAAAAGTTTGAGTACCTGAATGTCAGGTTTTTCTCAAAATGCTGCTGCTGTATTTTGGTTCTGCTATGATCCATCTTGCCTGACTGGTAATTTCAGGTGCCACATCTGTTTAACTTTTGCTGAAAATGACACAAACATTTTTTTATGAGCACTGTGATGATAATTTGAACTGTATATGTATGGACACTGGAAAATGGTTGAGGGTTAACTGGAATTTTTGATGAAAATATTATTAGATGACAGTAAAATTGAGTTGTAACAGGGAAATGTCCTCTACAGTCACTGTAGTGACTACAGATGGAGGGAAATATGGAGGACAGTGCAGTTTAGTTTCTTTTTTGTTAACTTTTGTATGTTTCCATTTGAAAGATCTGGTGAAGAGGGATGTTACCCTGAACTTACCTTGGTTTGTGAAAAGCGTATTGAGCATTTAGACCCAAGGAGCAGAGCTCTGAGAAAAGATAAGCCTGCAGCCACAGCTTCTGATTTCACAGCTGAAGAGTGGGAAACAATTAATGATGAGCTGATGGTACAGTATCTAATTTATAATGGTCCGTAATATAATCACTTTGATGTATCAATCTTGTGCCTAAGTAGAATGTAATTATTTGATTAAATGAGGAAATTATCAAAGGATTATGTTGTGGTTTTTTAACTGTTTTCTTGAGTTAATGTCACTGAACCTTCTGTGCCTATTTATCTCTACAGGCTTTTTTTTTTTTTGTAGACTACTTTGTATTCAAAAAAGCTATTGCTTTTATTCTTAATTGCTTTTCCCCATTAATAGCAATGTTCTGTAAATATAGGGTGATTGAAGACTGTGAAGTATATCTGCTCTGCTACCTTAAGGTACAGATTTATTATTTATTTATTTTCAGAGCTGGGTGACAGAAATGAATGAAGATGATAAGAAATCACAGTTCCTGAGAACAGACACACCGAATGAAAATCAAGATAACTTGCCTCCCATTCGGTGTTCCAGCAGCTGTCTTCCTGCTAAGCAGGTATCTCCAGTTTTCTAATGTGTCTTAATTATATGTTTTTCTAAAATTGGGACATTTTATATGTATAAACTTCCAATCATTGAGCCTTTCTTACTAGATTTATTTTGTTAACCAGAAAATAAAAACCTTTAAGCTCCCACCAATGCTTAAACGAAAATGCTTTCTTGGTACTAACATGTGTCTTGTAATAATGTTTTAATTCTGATCAAGAATTAACTGCTGGAGCAGATCTCCTTAAACATTTTTTATGTTCTTTGATTCATGTTTCAAAATGGTTTTTAAGCATATGAATCAGATTCCTTTTGGATGAAAGAGATTTTCTCCAGCTGCCAGTAGGCTTTTGTTCCATGGGGCCAGACAGGAGCTAGTCCAAAATAAATACCCTGAAACACATACACAGTGGATGTCAGATCCTCTGCACCAGTTGTTTCATTCTGTAGTCATTTCTATATTGAGTTACACTGCCTTTGATTGCCCCTTTTTTTTTTTTCTACCTTGAGTTACCATTCCCACTGCAGTCATATAGCATACTTCCTAATTTAGCCATTAAGCACACTTAACAAATCTTCACAATTAAGAACAAATACTTACGTTTTTCCTAGATATTAGTTTCCTTATGTTTTTTTTTCAACTTATTTATCTGCCTAAAATCAGTTTTGTCTGTGACTGGCTTTTCTTGCTAATAGTAGATGTCGTGCTACTGGGGGGATTGGCAGACAAATAGGAGTGGGATGGGAGTTTTCTGAATTGTCAGGTGTTATCATAGATAACTTCAGTCCGATTCTCAAAATTTTCTTTGAAATTCTGGGATACTGCCATAACAAATTCATTGAAGTATTGTTCTTTTTGGATGTTTGGGAGTCAGAAATGTGATGAAAGGATCCTTACAGGTCATGTGATATTTCTTATTAATTGTTCTGTTGTGGGTTTTTTAATAATTATATATTAGTAAATGCCTGATTTTTGTTCCTCTGTTGTCAGAAACTACTTCATGTTGTCAGCTAGTACTTAGACATTGGACTAAGACGTTTGGGATAGCTAGGCACTCTTAGTATTGAGAGTAAGGCATGATTTTGTTTGGTTTGTTTTGTGGTTTGGTTTTTTTTCATTAACCTGTGTTCTTTCACATTTTGCAATATGTGTTCCTCTTGACTAACCCATTATGCTGAGCTGGAGAGTGCCACTGTAGCTTTACTGTTGATTCGTGTCCTTTGTGAGTGCTCATTTCAACAGAAAATGGTAAATAAATTACCATGTGAACTCAGTGAATCTAGATTAGAATGTAAGCATAACATAGCGGAAAGTGTCTTGAAACCTAGGATACACAGTTTTACTAAAGAGGATATGTTCTCCATTCAAAGGTAAAAATATTTATTCACATTTTTTCTCCTATTTTAAACCATGCAACAGTCTTCACGTCGAGCTTTGTTCTTTTATTCTTCACCTTTTGTTCTCCATACAAGGTTTAGGTGTTAGCAGTATTACTCAGGAAACCTAGATATAGCTTCGCACTTTATCTTCGGCATGTGATTTCCATTCCTTTTGTCCAAGCAGATGGCCTCTGAAGTAATTGTAACCTGTCCTGGAAGAGAGAAGGGAGGCCTGAAACTAAGTTTTAGAATTCAGTCTTTTTATGCAGCAGTATGGTTACATCACTACTGAATAAAAAGAAACTATTTCTATAGTATACACTAAATTTACATTTGCAGTATGAAATGTCAAAAAAATTTGAATGTATATAATCATCTTTTTTTCTTTCTCTCTGATAAAGCTATGTGTAATCTTACAATTTTTAAACAGGTTTTGCTAATCAGTTAGGACTAATTAATTTTCAGCCTGGCATCATATAATTTTTTAAGTGATATCAAGTTTAAAGTTGGCACGATAAATTTCTCCTCTCTGCCAGAAAGCAATGCACAAACCTTTCTGTAATTTTATGTTATTACTTGATTGGAGACTATTCCTCTGATCCGATGCATAAAAAGTTTGGCATCTTCAATTAAGCCAATTCTGGAAATCCTTATTGACCCTAAAACACTGGATTGCACCAGATACTTACAGTTCTTCCAGACAGTACAGCACAACAGACTAATCAACTGTGTCTGTGTAATATCTTCAGCCTAATGATTGGGCTTAGGTTGCCAGCTAGGGATTTCCTCATTCATTACTTTTAACATACCCACCAAGTCTCAAAACACTACAGACTTTTTTAGCTTCTCATCTTCTGCAAAAAGGAAGAAAAGTTCTGTGATTATGGTTCAGCACAGTGTCAGATGTCTTCCTTCCTTGGCACCAGCTTGGTAAATGGAAGCATCTTGTTTTATCTGTAACTGGATTTTCTTGCTGATACAAAATGTAGGTAGAGTTTCAGTTCACTGCTGATAGCTTATAATTCTATATGGTGTTTTCGTTTTATTGCTGTGAAGTCATGGGGAAGATCTTCCAAAAATGAATAGAAAAAAAGAGTTAAGTTTATACAATATTTTCCTCTTTAACACAGTGTGGAAGTTTCTGTCTTACATCCCTGTTTTTCTGTCACACTGCCTCACTTCTTCCAGGAGAAAATTAAAACGTGGGTTTAAAGATATTCATGTTCAAAAGACTGTGGGATTTCAGAATAGGTTCTTTAGCCAAACACAGTTTCCTAATACTATTCCAAAAAGATTTCCGTCCTCAGACACCTCCTCATGCTACTGTCCAGGGCTTGCAAAATGCATTCCAAGGTTTACATTATAAAAATTCACTGTGATAGGATCTATATAGCCCTCATGTGATTTTGGATATTCTGAACAAGAAAAGAATACTGGTTGGCTGACACATTATAGTAGCGTCTTAGGCCAAAGTGCAGGGCCCACAGGAGAAACAAGGACAAATTCTGTGTCACCTGAACTGAAACCAGTCTGTCTGTTGCTCTTTGGCCCATTGAAAATGTTCTTTTAGTCCCACTGCATGCAAACATATATTTTTCATTGGATGAGATGCTCTGAAATATTACTGATGGAGAAATTCCTGACTCCGCTGGAACCACAACTTTGTTACAATTGTCTCAAGAATACAAAGCCTAGATTTAAAACTAATTTTTGAGTCAATGCTTTTGCCTTATTCCTTAAAAGTACATGCTGTAGTTCTCTCCCTATTGTTGCATTACTGTAAGTACCTTATGCATTTTCTTCTGACAGTTTCAATATTTTTGTGCTCATTTAAGTTAATGACTTCTGGTTTGAAAAAAAGATTTGACATTTTTTAAATTAGTACATTTGTAATATACACCAGGATACATATATAATGATAACTCATGTTTCAGAAAGGCATATTTAGGAGTTCCCTCCTCCAGACATGCTCTGATCACTAAATGTATTTGTCATTTTGTCTAGCTTCTTGCAAGACAGAACATTAAGAGTAATTCTGAAGTTATATACTATAAAAGTTTGTGTAACCTAACATTATAGATAGTTGGAAGTGTTTACAGGAAGGGTCACATTTGCATTATGTAAATTGAGTTGTTTACATGCAACTACAGAAGTATGTCCTTGTTACAGTGTCAGCTCTTGTAAAGCAAGTTTAAGAGCCTGCTGCTTATTTCTTTGGTCCAGTTGAACTGGTACAGATATTTGGGGATTGTACAGTGATCTCTATTGTTCGTTTGGACCCAGAAAATTGTAAATCTGCAACTCTACAAAGAGTTACAGTGGTCTAACTTAGTGAATGATGGATCACAAGGTAATAGAAAGGCAAAACGACCAGGACAGAGTAGATGGGAGTATTTTGAACTGGCTTTTCCACTGTGAAATACCTGTTGGGAACCACACCTTGCTATCAAGTATTTTGAAGTCAACAAGCAGGGAGGGACGTATCAGAAATAAAGTCTCATGAGAGAAGTAGAATTGATGCCAAAGGTGACAGTTATGAAAATAGGTTCCATTAGTGTAGGAGGTAGGTTGTGATACAAGTCAGTCAAATCTGTTATTGGGGCAGATTATTGCAGGAAGATCCTAAAGATAAATTTTAGGTAAGGCAAAGCCCAGTGATGGAGCTTGTCTAAAAGCTAGAATGAATGTAAATCATCTTAGGAATTAGCTGTAGTGGAGTGATAAACAGCCAGAAGAAGTCCAGACACTATTTTGAAGTCGATGTGTAAGTTTGCTGTGAGGGTTCCAGGGACTATCAAAATCCATGCATTGTGTTCTCCTGGAAAAGGTATGCCTAAAACAAAGTTACTGATTCAATCTTCATGTGAAACACCTAATCACAAGGCTGTGTTGTCCCAAAACTGAGTTCTCCCTTGCTGTGCTGAAAAGATAGTTGGGAAGGTGGCATCACAAGGTGCTAATTAGGAAAGAGCAGTCTCCTGTCTGAAAGTTTTGTTCAGTGCCTCTGTGACTTGTAACAGGGCAGTGGAAAGTGTGAGACTGAAGAGCTCCTCAGATTACAATGATATGTGAAATGCATGAAGATTTTCTTTAAAGCAACACAAATTACATTTTCAAGCCTATGCTGAGATTAGTCACAAATAGCATTGGTTACTCAGAATACGTTGCAGAAACAAAACTGGAAAAAAAAAAAGGCTCTGCAATTTCCACTGCAAAAATTTGTCTTACTGACTGTTTGGTTCTCTTTCAGAACAAAACACTGCAAAACAAACAAAGAAACAAGAAAAACATTCCACGGGATTACAGTGAATGGGAAAAGTATGTTAAATCCTTTATATTTAAGTTTTTAGTAAATCTTATTTGTTTAATTAGGGAACACAGTTGTTGTATTTTCCAGAAACATAGTATTAAGGTCAGCGCTTCAGGGAACTGTAACACTTCTATGAAACTTCATTTTTTCTTAATAAATATTCTGTTAAAATGCAAATGATACTTTGTGTTGCTAACACCTGAGAACAAGTTAGTTTATACTTTTGGACCAGCTGTGTGAAGTACAGCAAGTCGTCAGAAAAATAAAGACTGATTTTTTATTTTTTTTTTTCTTTTCATACTTAATTTTTCTGTTCAGCGGCAAAGATATAAATCTATGGAGATGCATAAAAGCAAGGAATTACAATTAACTACTGAGTCTTTTGAAAGCAGTTCTAGGGTTACAGTACATGGGCTTACAAATTTGATCTTCTCTATACCTAAAACCACAATTCTAAATTAAAAACAAAACTGATGAATATTTACTCCTGCACTGAACCCTACTGACCTCAAAGAATGAGCTTCAGGCAGGTGCTTCAGTTTACTCAGATGCAATTACACATAATAGAGATTTAGACAGTAGCTATTTTGAGAGTGGATGGAGCCTTGATAAAAAGACACTCTCTGCATCACATGATGGTGTAATATTACCATCCCAAGTTATGTGACAGATAGCTAAATTGTTGAACATGGAGGGGGGAAAGCACATAGTTCTCTGTTTTGCATGGTAGAAGCGTTTCTCTAATTCCTGGAATCTGGAATGTGTTGCTGTAGAATCAGAGTGAAGAGGCACGAGTTTTGAGTGCTGTAGATGGGGAGCTAAATCTAGATGTTGGGGGGTTTGGGTAATGAAACTACCCCAAAATTCCTACAAAACCCCTGTTCTGCATAAGATGTTCTTACAAACAGTTGTGCATATCAGTTATTTTCGTGTGTGTGCTGGGGCCTTCCTGCTAAAATGCCGGCAAAGAAAATAGGTTATCAGAATAACTTCTGCAACAATTTATTCTTTCATCCCTTCTTCCGCTGTAATCCAAATTTCCAAAGTAATCTTTTGTGGATTTTGTTTGCAGTTTTATATACACAATCTATAAGTGCTTTAGCATGCTGATAATGCTACAGTTTGTGAATTTTTCCCTATAATGTATTTATTTTGGATTATGAGTATACTGAAACAGAAGTTGTTTAAAAGAAATTTTCCAATTTGAAGCATATCATGTTTTCAAAACATTTTGTGGATAATTTCAGAACTTTCAAGTAATTCTTGAGGCAATTCCTGAACAAAACGTTTCACTTCTTATTTTAAAAACACTTACTTGAAATGTGGTTAATTTATAATAAAAAGGTAAAAGTAAGCTAGCAAAAGATCAGATTGAAAATGGAGAACAATTAGCCTTAACTGAAAAGGTTTTGAATTGGATAAATTTTCAAAATGGTGTCTCTATTTCAGATAGAAATTACTTGTATTGTCGAGATCACTGTGGAAAGCAAATGCTGTTTTTCATTAAGCCCTACACAAAAAAAAAATCAAGCATAGTGTTTCTAGTTAGTGTAGGAATTGGTTATTACCATATTTGTTTTATAGGACTATGGCAGCAAAATTTCTTTATATAAATTCCTGAACACTGTTTTCCGAAGCTGCTTCAGAGTGGCTTTGGAAGTGTCTGAGACGATTTCAAAATCTCTCTCTGGTTTACTGTATTAATTGCTTTGAAGCTGTTGCTTAGTTATTTTGGCAAAGGTTAATAGAGATGTTTGATGGGACTGGGATTGAGCCTGACGATACTAATATAATCTCTTATATCCCTTATAATACTAAGATAATCTCTTTTTTGGGGAGGTGGTGAGGAGGTGAGGCAGCAATTTTTCTGAGGAGGAAGAGAGGAGGTAATATATGAACAGGAGAAGCACACAAAAACTACACCACAGGAGAGGGAGTTGAGACTAAGCATCTTTTTCCTAACTAGTCACATGTAATTGAACACTTTATCCCTTTTCTTTTGGTGTCTGATGGAAATACAGTGTGCCTTTCTATTAGTCAAGGAGTCTTGCTATGCAGAATTATTGAATTTGTCATTTTTATTAATTTGAGGTTCGATGTGGAAAAGGAATGTTCTAAAATTGATGAAAACTGTGAAGAAAGTAACTCAAAATCAAGATTCTTCAGTAGGCCAAGTCTACCTATTATCAAAAATACAATAGACACAACTGGTAATGTCTTAGAAACATAATTTTTCTTTAATTTTAATAATGTGTTGTAGAGTGTGAATACAAATTAAAGTATTTCATAGAGTTAGTGTCTTTATTTTTCAGCCCCTAGATGTGCTGAAAGTTGTTAGATCATCAACTGAGCTTGAAGCCATATTCGAAAAAATTCTAGTCTTTTTGTTAATAATCGTTTAGAATGTTTATATTGTGTTTAAGTTGAGAGCTCTAGGTAAAGAAGTAAAGCATGTATCGGGTGTTGTAAGTGAATGGTAGAGGTTAGCCAACGAATTTCAGCTTGCACTCTGAATTGTATGCCTATCAGAAGAATTTAGGTTTTAGTACAGAAAATAAAATACAAATTTGTCTTTTAATAAGCCATGTGCTTTTAAAAAAAAATATGCAGATTATGACATTCAAAGTGTTTTAGGTGACGGTGTTTTGATTACATCTTAGCAAATTGTTAGTTGTTGTTACGTAGAAATATTTTTTGCTAGGAATGACAAAGAGAGAGAAAATCTTTATTGCTACCCGGGAAAAAGAAAAGGGCAATGAAGCCTTTGCCATTGGCGATTATTTGGAAGCAGTGACATACTACACTCGGTGAGTAAATACTCTTGTGTTCTTATATTTTAATGACTGTTACTTGTGCATATTATGTTTAGAGCAATGTAATTGAAGTAACTAATGACAATTAGATTATTTTCAAAAGGGCAAAAAAGATTTGACAGAAAAATACATAAAGCACTGTTGCATACTGATATTAATTTTTACTTGTAAGGAAGAGGTATGGCTAGTGATGAAATGCTGTCTGCAGGTGTCACAAACTTCTTCAGATTTTTTCAAAACAGTTGAAATTCAAGGGCATGTTTACAAAAACAAAAGGATAAGCACTGTGTTGAGAAACTATATTAATTGTAATTAAACATTTTTGTAGGATTGTCTCATTGGTAGGATTGTCTCAAGTGTGAATAAGAACAATTGCTTCTATAATCTGTTCTTAGAAGATAAAAAAAATCACTGTGTGCAGCTTCATCATAACACTGTAACTAGTAACAGTCCAGAAAAAAAGTGTGTGAACACAAGATTAAAAAAATAAGAATTTTTTAAAGTACTCATCTTATTTAGTGCTCAGTGGACTACATTCAGACTTTGGCTTTATTTAGGGAGTAGAGGTTGTTGCTATAGGACCTCGCTTGTATTTGTTTCAAAAGCAAAAAAGTTTATGGGGTGCACAGGTTATCCCACCATCTCTCTTATCCCACTGAGACAGACCTTCTATTCTTTTATTCTTTTTTCGTTCCCCATGTTCCCTGTGCATTGTTCATTTGCATACAAACACTTGATCTTCTCCGTCCTCCAGCCGTGCTTTTTTTATAAGGAAAGTGTGAGTATTCCGGTGTGCTGTGCCCCCACCACTTTGCTATTGCCCACTCTTCCCAGTGAACTCAATTTAGGGTTGCCCTTGCTGGGTTAGCCAGGGTGTTGGCAAACATTCTCATGCACCTCTTTGTCATGTGCATCTTAGCACCCAGTGCTGCCACAGTCTTCCACTTCTACAAGCAAGATCAAGGAGAAACCCATTGGTGCCCCTTGCCCCTCAAGCTCTTCACCATAACTTCCAGAGCTCTGTGGTTACTCTTGACACTCTCAAAGGTTTCATTTGGCAGTTTTGTTGGAGCCTACACGATGGCAGGAAGAGGGAGTAGTTTAAGTGACAGATAAGCCGTGGCGTCTTCTGTGCAACATCTCAGGTCTAAGCCCTGGCAAGCAACAGGCCTCTGAAGACAGTAAACTAGGTGGTGGATGGTTGCCTCTGGTCTCACAGGAGGGAGTTTCTAGCACTACTGTGGTTAGAATATCAGTATTAATATTTTTTAATACTATTTCAGCTTCTAGTACTGAAGAGTTTCTGCATTCAGGTTTTCTAATTATGAGCCCACCATGATTAATATTCCCTTTTTTTAGGAGTATATCAGTAATACCAACTGCAGCTGCATATAATAACAAAGCTCAAGCAGAAATCAAACTTCAGGACTGGGACACTGCTTTGCAGGATTGTGAGAAGGCACTAGATATGGAACCTGGCAACATAAAAGGTAAAGTAGAACATAAAGTTGCCCTTCTATGTACTGTTTTCTCTCTAGCAAATAAGATGGTGTATACCCATTCATGTTGCTGGTTGACTTAACTGATCAGGTCCAAGTATAATTAAGGAAACAGTGTAGCTCCCACAAGTAATTTAAACAGTTTTTGGGGGGGGTTAAGGAAGTTTTATGCAGTTCATCCTGTTGATCTGTAATGAGTATTCTTATATGGTAGCATGGGGTTAACTCTTGTTTGTCATATGGTGACTATAAGCCCTCTTGTATTCGTGCAGTGTAATACTTCCATAATGCCCACATTGAAATATTAATTACCTTAAAAGCAATATGAAAACAATGAAAGTTGCTGATTTAATCCTTTGTGAGGGAAAGGACTTGAATGTAGCAACCTGTATTTGAATGGATGTAGGGAAAAATTTTAATAATATGAAAAGATGCTTCAGAATTCATGATTGCTATGTGAAAAGGTGTCATGTGAAATTGCATTATTAAAAATTATCAGGAGAACAGTTATTACTAATATAGAGTCATTATGAAGTAAATGCAAAATTTAAAAAAACATTGTACACTTAATATATGTAGAAAATATAGTGCACTTTTAGCCACTTTATGCTTAATACATAACTAATACACTTTGTTCCTTTGTAGCTCTGCTGCGCCGTGCCACTGTACACAGTCAGCTGCAGAATTATCAATCAGCCATAGAGGATCTGAATAAAGTACTGTGTGTTGAACCAGAAAACCCTATAGCTAAGGTAGAGATCAGTGAGTTGAATATGGCTAGAAAGAGATTGTTTGTGATTGCAGCATGAAGTGAGTACAGTTTATGTTCTTTCATTTGCATATGAGTTTTCAGGAACCACTCAGTCTGCTGTGCCATTGATCGGTTTGCCAAGACCAATGGTCGTGGAAATTAGGTACTTGAATGTGATCAGATCTTCTGTTCACAACTTAATTGTGGGAAAAAAATCTTCTCTATTGATGTAATTTAGGTGCCTAAAAATTTGCTATTGAACATACTTTCAGTATTAGTGTCTTAGCTGATAAAAATTACTTGGAAATTTCTCTCAAACGGATCCATTGGGATAGATGCATTTAAGTTTGACGTATAATGAAAAGAAAAATTCAACAGAGATGCCAAGCTTTTATTGTTGTTATGGTAAAGTCAACACAAAAGGAGAGGACCTGGGTTCTGTCTTCACTTCAGCGTGATCCTCATCTCTCACCTCCAGGCTAGAATGAAAAAACTTTGATACCTTCTGATAAATCTGGACCCTTTATAGCTAATTGTGGATTTAGGAGAGCCAGATGCTTTCTTTGAAAATCAAGGTCAGGATGTGATCCTTGTGCTATTACTTCAGCTGTTTAGGAGAGGATTGGTTTGTGTCTGTCCATTGGTATCTTGGGGGTGTTTTGTGGGTTAGAACACAGTCCTTGCACTGGAACTCTACATGTCCTGAGAATCTTCAGTACTGGGAAGTTTTGGTAGTTAATTGCTCTTTTTCTGTTATTTATGACTCCATCATTCTGCTCCACCCCACACTTTTTTTGCTTATGACTTCTGAATGCTGTTGAATTGCCTCATCACCTGAATTCTGTGCAGTTCTTGTTAGTGGCATAGTATAAGCTGCCAGCAGCTGCTGACTGCTGCTTCTTTCCATGGAGTTATTTGATCACTGCTATTGCTTGAACCAGTGAGAGAGGTACAAGTTTGTTGTGTCAAATTCACACACAGCATTTATGCCCTCTAGGGTGTTCTTTGAGCTAAATTCCTCTCCACAATAGTTCCTGAGTTTCACGTCAACCAAGGAATTACATCTGTCTCTAGATTTGACTTTCTAAAAGAGATTTGGTGGTTGTTGTTTGTTTTTTTCTGTTTGCAAGACTGAAACGCGAAATAGCTCGTGAGTTTGTGATGAAAAACTCCACAACAGTCTTTGTGAAAAGTTGTATCAAACAGGCTGTGCTGAGACTTCTTTCAATACCAGATGTAAATACTCATTTTGAGTACACTCTTCCAGAGATCTAAATGCATTAGTCCCTTTGCTGAGCAACGCTTTTGTAGCTCATAGCAGATGTCTGTACTTTGTCCTTACCCATGCCAGCTATTATGCTTTGGCTGGCACATCTAGAAATGACAAGTGCTTGGCAGGGCATTTTTTTCCAGTTGCTCTTTGCTTGGAGGATCCTCAGAGCCCTCTTGAGCTAAGTACGAGTGTATGGAACATATACAGAGTGCATGTTTATGTCCAGAATCCCTAACAGAAAAGTAAATTGGTTGTCAGTAACTGGATTTCTTCAAGGTACTTTGTCCATGTGAATCGTTTGCTTGATGCTGTTCTTATTTTTGTCTCGAGACAGGGAGTACTGAGATGGCACTTCCTTGCACAGCATTGAATTAGATTCAGAATAGCGTGTAATGTTGGGTTTATCTTACTCTGCTCTTAAAGTGTGAAGTGATTTAAGGGTTACAGTGGCAATGCAGGTTGACGGTTGGACTTTATGATCTTAAAGGTCTCTTCCAACCTTGACGATTCTATGATTCTAAGTGCAGTTAAAATTGGGGGGTTTTGAGTAAAAAAATGTTATGGAATGAGAAGCTGTTTGATCACCTAACTGTAGCTCTTAGAAGAAGAGCAAACCCTTTCATTATTCGACAGTGACCTTCTGCTACACTGTTAAGACATGATTGTCTCTTGGTTCTAGTTTTATCAGTTACATTCCTCCATCAGACATCAGATTCACCATAGCATAAATTTTGATTTTGATTTGAGGCTGTTTTGGAGATTTTGTAGAGAGCCTGTTTTCCACATATGTCTTCTTAGTAGACCATGACAGATATCAGAATAGCAAATCTTTTTTTTCCTTTCAACTTGTTTGTTTTTTTGTTTAGGAAGGTAATTCAAGAAAAATGTATATTTATTTGTGTGATATTTTCTGAGAGAGACAGAAATTGAGTGTTAATCTTGGTTTTGATACCAACTCTTGGGAAATTCACATTTCTTTACTCTCTTTTTATATTGGTAACATCTTGATAGTTCCTCAGGATTTCACCTGGATTATTTAATAGAATGTATTTGCTGTATATAAATAATAATTTCTATACAAAATAAGAAAGGCTTCTGCTGTTCTCTGTTGTAGAAAAATCTGGTGGAGATTGAAGAGAAACTGAAAGGTCTAAAGCCTGTATCTGAGACTCAAGGCAAAGGAAAAAGAATACTTATTCAAGAGATAGAGGATTCAGAATGTGATGAAGAAAGAGGGGAAAATCCAGAAGAATGTGAAAGAAGTGGCGGAGGTAAAAGTAATGTCATATCATTTCCTATTTTATTTTAACCTGAGGAAAAAAACATTGTTTTTCTTATTGCAGTGTTTATTCATCCACATTTGCTTGCAGAGAATGTTGCCTGTTTGAAGACTAGAATTACACTCACTACTTAAAGTAGATCTAAGTGTGAATCTAGAATCCAGTTTTATTACACATCTTTGGAATTCTTTCTGTAATGGGTATAGTAGAGACAGAGGGAACATGTTGCTATAAATCACCTGCTTCCCTGTGCCCTCTGTAATTTTATGCCTGTCCTTTGATGTGGACCCAGTTACAAATATTTTTTGGTGTTAAAGAACATTTTGTGTTTCTTAGATCTTTCTCTCACACAGCTCTCTTGCATTCCCACGTCACATTTTGATTCTGCATTTTTCTTCCCTTGATTGGATCAAAGGATGTAGAAATGATCAAGTGGTCTGTAAATTTTGCTGTTGTTTGTTTTGAAAACTATCGATCTTTTTTGGGGGGTTTAATGAAAGGGTAAATGAGGCCTAACAGCAGTGACTTTTATGTTTTCTGTGCCTGTGTAGTTCTTTATCTTGAAATTAAATCAGTCTGTGGGTTTTCCAACTTAGTCATGAATGTTAGACTGTACATGTGGGATATAATGATGCATTATTTGCACACAGGTTTACAGAAAATACATTTTTCAAAATCAGTTGGTGTCCACTAAGTCTCCTCAACTGTAACCCTGGAAGAAAGGATGGATTGTGTCCCTAGCCTTAAATATCAGTTAATTTGGGGTTGCTTTCCACTGGGAACATTCAGATGACTATGTGCCTTCTAGCTCCATAGGAAGACTCCCATTCTGCTGATGAAAGGTTAGGCTTTTAAACATAGGGAGGATTGTCAACTGACGTCAGTGGCATATGTGTTCATGTGAAATACTTGACTATTTCTGAGATTTAAGTGGCAAGCATGTTCCTAGATTACTCTGTGTTTTCTTGTGCAACTGGAAACAAATATGAATTTCGTTCAGTTAATGAATAAAAATGTTAGGTGAACCTAACAACAATAGGTAGACTAAACATCTTGTATGTCTTCTCTATACATCTAGTCATGTAGTCACTGGCAGTCCAGTAGTCCATCTAGTCCTGTCATGTAGTTCCATTTATTTCACATTCTAGTTGGTAAGCCTAATGCCTTCTTACTAAGCTTACAGTTTAGAGATTGGGGGGGAAAAATGAAAATATTTTTCTTTAGCTCTGAAAAGCTAATGTGTTCATGTTTCATGGTTTTTCACAGAGAACAGTGAGTAAAGTCTTATATTTGTATTTTGAAGTTTTTGATTTGTTGAGAAGCAAAGTGTGTTTGGTAGTAGACAATTAACTACTCCAGTGATCAGTTGTGCTTGCTGTAGTATTTTTGGAATTCCTGTTATTGCTTTCTGCTCTCCTCTACCACTGAGGCTTTGAGGTAATTGAGATTAACCAACCGATATTGTTGGTTAATGCTTACTGGCTGCTCTGTATCCCTTATCTCCTGGCCTTTATGCCATATATGAATTCACATCTATCCAACTCTTATTTTGCATTAGTCTCTGTGACTAGAATGTTGCTGTCATAGATGTTTCTTTGCCATTGTAGTCTTGAGTAATTGTCTCTAGTCTGTTCTCCTTATGGCTAGAGGCCTTATTGATAAGGTCTTGTATGAAAACATTTGGCCACTTTGTTATCTGACATAATAATTATTCTGTATTCCATGATCCTCTTTCCAGTGTGTTCATTTGCTATTTTTGGGGTTTGGTTTGGTTTTTGTTTTTTTTTTTAAG
Source organism: Oxyruncus cristatus (assembly GCA_013399855.1). Classification (NCBI taxonomy): domain Eukaryota; kingdom Metazoa; phylum Chordata; class Aves; order Passeriformes; family Cotingidae; genus Oxyruncus; species Oxyruncus cristatus. Next base: position 377,590 of record VXAY01000866.1, read on the forward strand.
AATGTAATCTCTCTGAAGAAGGAACCCTTATTTATAATTCATTTTTACAGTGTCTACAAATGAGGCCCAACCCCATTGTTGTACATTTGTACAGTGGGCCCGATGTGCACAGTGGGGCCCAACCTCTTGCTTTTAGGCTTGCAATATGAAAATTTTGTACATGTTAAACAATATTGAAAATGCACTCTAGAATTGCATTTGCAATGCATATCCTGAAGTTAAGAAAAACCCTCAATTACACTGTCAGTCATCTTTCATTTTTATAAACGGAGACTGCTCCTAAGGAGAGATCAGAGTTCTTTGAGAAGTCTGTTCATGTTATTTTCTGGTTCAGAACAATCCAGGTACAGTCTCAATGATCTAAACCAAGAACACATAACACAAAAGAGATACTTGCTGACAGTGTGTGGCAAATGAAGAAAAGGTATTTTAAAATTTTAAAAGTTCATCTGTAGAGAAACATTCCGGTTGCCTTCATATGTAGCTAGTTCAGAGAGGATGAAAGCGTTGAAAATGTTTATGGGCTTCATAATAGGTGAATTCACTCTGAACTGAACTTAGATATGTTGTTTTTCATTTTGCCACAGTTATTCTTGTGCCATGCTTCTGGAGGATAAATACTTTTTGTAGCTGGAAATTAATTTTAAATAAAAGACAATGTCATCCATTAAACAAACCCCAAACTGCAAGGATTCCTTTTGGAGTATTCAGTAGGGATTTTTTTTTAGTTTTATGATGGTCTTTCCATTTTAAGTTTCTTACTTTAGTAGTAACATAAATTAAAATTCTTTCTAGATTTTATTTGTTGTCATTCTGGTCAAAATTCTGCCCCTACTTCTTAATACCTTTCTTAAATTTTCTTTGGAGTTTATAATGCATCTAGATTTTTTTTTTTTTACAGAAAAGTTCATAAGGACTGGTTTTTTTATTTTTAGCCCAGAATGTTGCTTTCACGAATACTGTGTAGAGACCAATACAGGAACTTTGTTTATGTTATAAACACTGAAACTGAAAGACAGTGAGAACTGATTTGAGAAATATATCAGTACAATTTTGTGCATGTTGTTTACTCAGTCCAGAAATATTTAGGCAATTAGTATTACCCACCAACTAAACAAGATAACTGTGAGTATTCCTGTTTTCCGGGGAACACCAAATGCTGTGTTTCCAGTTTAATCCAGGACTGGTTCTGTACACTTCATCTTCAGGAAATTTTCTCCTTTATTCAGGAAATGGTCACATTAAGGACATTCACATCCCATTTTATGTGCCTCCCCTGTTTTTTTTTTTGTCTATAGCAGTTGAGATGTTCTTTGAGAGTGTTTTGCTCCGTTTTCTAAAAACTTGTCCTATCACCTGTTTGTCTGTGACATTTAATTTTTTTCTGTTTTATTGAATGTATATATAAATAATTAAGTTTTATAAAAATGTCTCTGTGGGTAGATCTGTCATATTATCATGCCCACATGGTATTTAAAAACAGACACCACAGCTAGGGAAGAGGCAGTTGGAGCTTTTTTCTGACACTAGACAATTCAGTGTTTTTAAAAATTTTATGCTTTCCCATCCTGTTCAGTTTGATTTCAGTAACATTTTGCACATTAAAAAAATAAATTAGTTTGGAACAACCTGGAGTTCACCCACGTTGAGTCAACTTCAGATGTTTCATTTGAGTCAACTGGGAGTATCACTGCAATATATGAAAGCATGAAAAAATTCTGTTGGACAGATAAATATTTCAAGTTAAGGGAAGGTGAAAACACAGTATCTTAATAGTACCACAACACTGAGTTGCCTTTCTGTGAGTACTGACACCAAGAGTCAGGCTCTCTGCAGAAATCTCTATTTAAATACTGCGGTAGTAATCTGGTAGGGATTCATGTGAATAAGGAAAATGAAGATGTTATTATCTGATACCCTTATTCTGTAATTTTTCCTAATTAAATTGGTAATAAATAATAGTGAAAGTTAAATGATCAGAAGTACGTGTAAGAGGGGTTTTCACATTATGTTTAAATGAAAACTCCTCGAGAAGGATTTAGAAGCTTTTATCCCCCCTATTCTGTGTTGTATTTAAAGGAGAGTTTTGAAGTGTACAACGTTACTGGTTGTTAGCTGTGTGATCTAATTTTAGCATGCAAGCATTTTGATTTGGTCATGGAAAATCAAAGTATCCCTGTTGTGGTAGCCAGTATGTAAAGAGTTAATTTCAAGGTGAGCTCTACCGTTCTGACACTGCAGGACAGGGGTTCCCATGAGCCCGGCAAGGAGAAATGAGATTTCATAGTAACACCTTCTCAGCAACAATTGTAAGTTATTTGTAAGTAGGACTTTTCCTGTGTCCTTGGAGGTGTTTTCTGAAGCAGATAAATCTTGGTAGCATTAGAATGCCTGCGGCATTTGGCCCCGTGGCCTTTGGGAGCCGTCCCCCCGCCGTTGGCAGGACGATAGTTCATTCCGGTGATGCAAGCTCCAGCCCGGCTCATAACTTCCTTGCAGGAACCGGTGTGCCAGTGGCAGCGGAGGCGGCGGCCGGGGAGCCCGCGATGGGCAACGCGCACAGAAAGTTCCGTAGCAAAGGAGGCGGCGGTAAGACGGAGGACAGAGAGAAGCAGAAGAAGAAGGAGCTCCCTGAGAGCGGATTAAAAAAAGGCACATCAGAGAAGAAACCGGAAAAGCATTTGTCGGACCATGAAGGTGAAGTTAATGGCTATTTGCACAGAGATCAGAAGAGTGAAAGCTGTGAATCTGGGAGCTCCAGATGGTACAGCGCAGGGTCTCAGTCGGCTGGTGGTGCCAGTTCTACTTCGCTTCCTCCTACTGCAGCAAAACTAAAACGTGAAGGAAACGAGTTATTTAAGAGCGGACAGTTTGGAGAAGCTGTGCTCAAATACTCGGAAGCAATTGACTATGTCGTTGGTCTAGGTGAGTGTAATATCTAATACTTAAATCTAGCGCTATTTAGATGATTTTAAGGAACTACAGGTGAACTAACTTAGTCTGTTGCTGATTTTTGGAATGAGTTATTGTACAGTAAATTCTCATTTCAGTAAACAGCAATTCATGTGACAGAAAATACAGGAATAAAAGTAATGTTTTAATTTCCTTGAGACAGAGCTGTTGTCATTTATTTATGTTTGAATAATTACATGTACTAGGTGACATGATAAAGAAAAGCTCCTTACAGCTTTGCAGTGTCAGCAAACTGCATCACTGCAGTGCAGCTTGGAGCATGCAAGTCTTTGAGTGTCATTTTAGTAATGGTCTTTGATTTTAATTGTAACTTCTTTTAGGAGAACAAAGTCCAGATGATTTAAGTATCTTGTACTCAAACAGAGCAGCATGTTACCTCAAAGAAGGGAACTGCAGTGACTGCATTCAGGATTGTAACAGGTAAATTGAAACCTCCCATGTAGAGCAACATTCCTGATGATTTAACATTTAACTGATAAATTACTCTTGCAGTTTGACTCAGAACAATATCAATAAAGTCTGATTCCCTGTCTAAATGAGGGATATCTTTGTCAGTTATGTAAACAATCATATGGAACCTAGGGAAGGAGTAACTTTTAACCTGCTGTCTTGCTGTGTAAGAGCAGTTTTTAAGCTTCTTGTGTACATAGAGATGCACAGCCCGATTAACATTTTTAATGTAAAAGCAGGTTTACAATGGTGTTCTGCAATAACTTACATGTTAAAGCTTTGTTAAGCCAGATACCTATCACTGAGTTGGAAATTGCTTTTGAGCATGTGTATGGTGTATATGTGTGTGTTCTCTGTGTTTGGTTTGTTGTTTTGATTTGGGGTTTTTAATATGTACTTTGCATAGTTATGAACAGTAATTACAGCTGTTGAGGAATTGAGCTGAAGTCCTTTCTGCTTATTCTGGCTCTTAAGGATACAGGAGTTAGAAAAGATCAGACACCTTCAATAACTTCCAAACATTGCCTTCCACTAAATTATTACTGTATTTCTGATATATATTTTTTAAACATTTTCCTGGATAGAGTTAGTAATGCTGAGGCTTAAGGTGCAAAAAATTATCCTAAAACAATTAGAAATCATATTAGTTAATCAGTTGAGTTTTTGTACAGCACAACCCAGCTGCTAAAAGCTTCCAAAACTAGAAATAAAATAAGCATGTACCTTCATAGTGACAAGATATTTAACTTACTGTATATATTCTACCTGACAAAAAAGTTTTCTGAAAAAAAAAGACTCATTAGCAATATTTTGTTAAAACATGCAGGACTGCAGTCAGCTGGTCAATAAAACAATTTTCTCTCCAGTAGGTTTGAAGTGTATAAGACTTCAGCTGAAATCAGTAATACAATGGTTTTGGGTTTTATATTCTTACCAATTGGGAGCTTATTTTCTTACTACTTAATGATAGTGTCCTTACGGTCGTGCATATTTTCTGGATGCACAAGGGCCCACAATGCTTAGTGGTAGAAATAATTTAGAGACTGAGAAGCAGGAATGCAAAACTACAAACATGTGTAAATTAGACAATGTCAAACAAATCTTCTCTAGGCAACACAACATAAAGAAAGGTCTACAAATAGGTTACTTGATTTCAAAGTAAAAAATTGTGTAGTGCTGATACTTGTGATATGCACAAAAAAAATTTATCTTTTATTAAATTAGCTAGCTATTTGGGGCTTAGAATTGTATAAAAACCCCTGTGTTGGATCTCTTGTCTCAGGACTGTGGTTTGGTATGCCTTTGATTTTTGTCACAGAGAGTGAAATAAGGCTCCCATGTACCGATGTTAATTTCTTCAGTACTGTTGTGTGGTTTGGTCCCTGGCTGTATCATCTTTGCACTCTACCCTGAAAATATAGTTTTCCCACTATTATTCAAGCAGTGTTTTCTTCTCCTGAATTTATTTATAGTTGTTTTTTCCTTCATTCTTGATGTTAGGAACTTCAAATTGCGTTAATATTCTTCTGAATTACAGAATGTCAGGTATTTTAGCAGACGTTTTGTAGGGGCTGTGATGTTGTAGCGACGTAAGAGAAATGAAACATTTGAAGTATTTATGATGTTGAAATTGGAAATATTTTATCTAGAAATCATAGTTTCTCTAGCTTTGGGAGGAGAAATGGTGCAAAGCCAATTTACATCAGAGAAGGCCAAAGGCCTCCTTGCGCTTATAAACAGGAGGACAGTCAGTGGATTGAGGGAGGTGATTATGCCCTCGCAGTCAGCACTTGTTAGTCTACACTATGGTAACTGCTGGTTTTCAGCTTCCTCAGTATAAGAAAGACAGTGATCACCTGGAGTGAGTTCAGTGAAGTGTCACAGAGGAGATTTTGGACTCTGGAGTATTTTCCTGAAGAGGAGAGGCTGGGTTTGTTCAGCTTAGAGGAGAATGGCTTCCAGGGGTTCTAGGAGCAGCCTGCCAGTACCTGTGAGAAGATTATCCACAGATGGATCCTAGCTCTTTCTGTCGGTGTTGTGGGAGGACAAAAAGCAACAGACAAAAATAGAACCCCATAAGGTTTGGGACTATATATGAGGAGAAACCTCCCCATAAACAGTGTGGGGCATTGCAACAGATTGCCCAGAGATGTTGTACAGAGGTTCCCTTGGAGGTTTTCAAGGCCGAGCTGTATCGAGCGCTGAGCAACCTTGTCGGATCCTGGAATTGACCATACCTGGGTTGGACCAGGGACATCTCAGCCTGAATTACTTTGACTCCATGAAATCTGATTGTCTAGACTCATCTTGATTGCAGTATTTCAAAGCTGATCGTTCTTTCTCTTCAGCAAGAATCATTGATTGAAAAAAAAGTAGTCTTTAGAAATAAAGCCTTTGCGGACTTCTTCATGTTGCTGAAAAAGCACATGGTGTTTGGAAGGACTTCGGATGGCACGGTGTTGAACTCTGTGTTCACCAGGCAGACAATCAGAATAGTAAACAGACACAAGACAGGCAAAAACCTGAAAGCCAAAGAAAGACAGGTGTAAATTCATGTCTTACTGACTGTATTTTTTATGTGCATACTTTCCTGTAAGGAAGAATTGAAAGTTATGTAAGGAAAAGCACTGTATACTTGAAACCCTCATAGATCTAGGCATGTCTTAAGAAAAATAGCTTTTGCCCTTAAACAACTGCTGTTACATTAATCGTACCTTGATGATGAATGCAGTTTTCCAGAGAGAGTAGAGTAAGCTGTAGTAAAAGCACTAACCATTTCAAAACTGCATGTAATTTAGGGTATTAATGAATTTAGGGTGAACCGTTTAGTCCCATTTTCCTTAGTTATGTTACTGGAAAGCCCATCTGAAATCACAAAGATATGTGTAGTTGTGTATATTATAAATGTTTTTATTATTTCAGTTATTCTGTTTCAATCCTGCATATTTCTTTTGTTTTTTCCAGAGCTCTGGAGCTTCAGCCATTTTCCCTTAAGCCTCTTCTACGACGAGCAATGGCAAATGAGTCAATGGAGCGGTATCGACAGGCATACATTGATTATAAAACAGTCCTACAAATAGACAGCAGCATCCAAGCAGCAAATGATAGTGCTAATAGGTAACTCCACTTAAAATTTTCTGATATCAGTCAAAATAGGAAAGTAGACTTTAAATTTGTTTGTTTTACGTGGTCCCTCTCTTCTATATCCCTCATAGTTGTCATCACACTTAGTATATTAGAGGACTGGCTGTTCATTTAGTTGTTTTCCCATAATTTCAGTTTTCCTCTGTCAGCAGTAGGTAACTTTCTGGTTTTTAAAAATGTAATATTTTAAAGTTGCTTCCACTTATTGTCTTTCCTAACTTATATTTTCTGCCATATAAAATAATACTCTAAGGTCCATACTTTTTCTCTGTCCCTTTCTGTTTCCTTTACATACTAACAATCTTCCTGTGGCAGTTGAGGATTTATGTTAAGCATGAATCCTTCAGTATGCTACCGTTGTGAAAACTCTGAATTAGCTTGATATCATGGTTGGCTATAAAGCTTAGAGGTGTAAAAACCATAATTGAATATTATCTTTGACTTAAGTATTAATACTTCCAGCATTAATTCTTGCTGCCAAGAGAGGTCTGAATTTCTCTGATTATATTCTAATAGTATGAAATCAGTTTATACACACTATTGTAATTGTGTGTTGTCATTAACATACACTTAAGTGTATGAATTATAGGATTTTTCCATTCCCTTTTCTTTCCTTTTTTCTTTTACTGGACAAGAAAAAGGTATATGTGAAAACAGAACAGCCATTAATCATTTAGCAGGAACACACAATCATGTGACTTTTAACAATGGAATCTAGTACCTTTCTTTTTTTCTCTTTAAGGCAAGGCTGTGAACACTTGCACTATTACTTCGTTAAAAAGTCCATAATATCTTTCTTTAAATTCTGCTTATTTGGCCAGAGAAGATCATGACACTTTATCATCTGCCCTTGCAATTCCTATTTTTTGATAACACAGCAAATAGTAACTAATCTCTTGTATCTATGGTGATAATAGAGCACTTGGATTGGTGAGATAACTGCTTTTCCTGGTATTTATGGAATTATTACACTTCTTAAAAATCTTATTGACTTATTTATCTGCAGATATTCTTTTGAGATTTCTCCTTGACTTGTAACTTGCTTACTAATAAGCTTATCTCCCTTTTTCTGCTTAACACTCTTCCTTTTCTCCTCTCTAGGCCTTCCTTATGTTTTTAGCTTCACTGTTCATTACTCTTTCCTCCCTGGCAACCCATCACCTTATTTCAGCTGCTTCTTCCTTCTTCTCTTCTGCTGGTAATTCATTTTTGCTTGCCAATTGTTAGTTTCTAAAGCATAGACCTCCTGCGTAATTGAACTTTTACTATAATTTTTCTTTAATATTCCATCATTTATGAATTCAACTGAAAGTGTTTACCAAAGTATTCATTTGAATTTCCAAAGTTAAGAGACTTTTCTAAAAAGGATTTTAATAAAAGATTACAGTTACTCTGCTGCCTTTTAACTTAAAGGGACAACCCCAAAATGTAACTTAATTTTTTTTTTAATATTAGGGATAGCAGATCTTAACAACCTGCTTATATTGGAGGATTTCTTGGTTTTTAAGTTCCTCTGAGAAGTTGGATGGTGATGCTCTAGGAAGCTGATAGGAAAAACTGATCATCCTACTTGTGTCTGAGGGTGGGCTTGTTAAACCATGTTAAGGCTTGTCTCTGTGGTTACATATCTAAGCAGACTTTCAAAAAATCTTAAAATCAAGTGCATATTTTTAATACTCAGGTAAAAAACATGTAGAATTTTTAGTATCAAGGCTTTTACCCCTGATCATTTTGCAATTAAAAGGAAGTAATTTTAGTGTAAGTACAAACAAGTATAAACAAGTACGAACAAGTATAAAATTGTTTATCTTGTTTATTAGATGATGTTGAGTTGTGTCTTTTATTGGATCCCGACATGATTTTTTAGATAAATTAGAAGGACTGTTTCTTTTAATGGTGTGTGCCAAGTGACTGGAAATTGCATTTCAAGCATGCTTTTAATTAGTGGCATTTTCCTAGCTTTGTGAACATCAATGGATTTCCTACTTTGTGTATTTTCATTTCCTCTTGAGTGAGTATTATTTGCTTTTCACCTTTAGAAATACAGAAGCTGTAATGTGTAGGAATATCTTTATGCATTTCCTCTTACTGGATGGAAGTTGCATTCCAATTGTCTCAACTCCTTTAATATCAGTGAGGAAGTTGCATGAGATAGCTGTTATTTGGGTAGTATGTTTTTTACACCTGTGTTAGATGGAAATGCACCTGATATAAAAAATTTTAGGTTTATTTGCCTTACTATCAATGTGACTTACTTTGTTTCTCAATTCACAGTTTTCCTCTGTTAAAGGCTGTATTAGACTTATGACCAGTTGAACTTGACTCTTAGGCTTATGTTGAGATTAGATGGTGTTTATCTCACAATTATTCTCATAATTGATTAAATTTGTTGCTTTTTTTTTAAAAAAAACCCCAAACATTACAAAATTTCTAATGGAATCATGAAGTCTCATATGGCTTCACTTACAGTGTTAACTTAGGTCTCCAAAATGTAGTACGGCAATGGGAAACTTCCACTTGAATGGAATTTGGATTGAGCTCATGGACTGAAATAGTTGACCTGTATATATGTATATAATATATATATATATTAAGAAAGACTGAACAGTTTTTATATACAATGAAAATATTTTTAAATGGGAATAAGGAGTGATTGACTAACGAATTTCTGACTATAAAGCTCTAAAATGCCACTTACACAGCCTACATTGTGACCTGCAGTGGTTATTTAGACAATTGTTGTGTAACAGGTTTCATTTGACGTTTGCAAAGTTAGGTACCACACTTTGTCTGAGGATATTGTAAATCTACACTTGTTATAAATAACACCTATGAACAACTGAGAAGAGGAAACAAAATAAATATATCCATTTTTTTTGTATTTCTTTACCAGATGTGGTAGGAAGCATTTAGAGCTTAGTTGCAGAATCAGTCACTGGCGTAAATATTAACAGGTCATGCTGAAGTCAGCTTGTCTTCTACATGCCAAATGAGTGCAATACCATTAACTAAATGAGTGCAATACCATTGACTACTGTGGAAATATTTTTTTTAAATTAGTCTGAAGAATAATTGTTCAGTTGTTTTTTGAAAAATTAGAAATTTGCATTATTTAATTTGGGTGTTATTGAAGTGTGAGTTAAATATATGAAAAGTCATTTTGGTGGGGCTGTTCTCTTTCAGGATAACAAAGACTTTAATGGATCAGGATGGGCCCAGTTGGAGGGAGAAACTGCCACCAATTCCAGTTGTCCCAGTTGCTGCTCAGCTACACAGGTGGGATGGAGGAAACTTCACTTCAGAGAATAAACCAGGAAGTACTATAGACACCAACAGAGAAGAACAATTGGAAATGAATTGTATGTATAGCTAATGCAAATATATATACAAAAAAAAAAAGGAAATTAGTTTTAATTGAAAGATGGAATTTGTTTTAGTAATGTTAAAGAAACTGCTTTAGAAAATACTTTTCATAGATCTTTGTGAAAAGCCAAAGTAGATGACTGCCATTTACATGATTGAGTTTAATGTGCTTTACGGATCACAGGTACGATAATTTTTTTAAACCACATGATGTAGTTTGCAGCATGTAATTTCTGAAATTATATAAAATTAGCAGAAATACACATCAACACAGCAGGAGTATATTGAGTCATGAGCGTCAGGTATAGTTATAATACCTGACATTATCGTATAGTTATAAAACAGTTTTCCCCCAAAAAACCACCACCCAAACAAACATCTAATTTTGACAGAAGACATTTAGGAGTCATCTTTCAAAGATGTTAGTTCTGCACTTGTCTATACATAATCACTGAGGGCTAAACTCTAGGAAACTACGAAACTTCCTTCCTGATTTTTTTTTCTCTTCATTGCAGTTTCTGTTTTTCTCCTTCAATAAATCAGATGAAGGAACCTTTCTGGTTCATATTTTATTGACAAAAATTCTTTTTGCAAAGGCCTTAACTGTATGATATTTTTACTCAAGTATTAATTGGTTCCTCTTTGAGTTTATTTCAATATAAACAAAAGTAGTACTGAAGATACTCTCCCCTCGATGAACACAGAGGTGGCTGCAGTGCATAGCTGGGTTATTGGCCAAATGTGTAGAAGTGATGGGGTTATCTGTCCACAATGCGTTGTTGCAATACTGAATGTCCTCTTGTCTCAATTTTTTTCAAATAGAGCAGGCTTTGATCAGGCTTTAATTTTGGAAATATTAAATGAAGACTGTGTAACTATTTTCTTCACTGAAGGACAGCTGACTCTGAGGTTCTGGTTGCCTTCTCAGGGCTCTGCTGCATGTGAGACATGACAGTGGTAGCTGGTGCTGAAAGCCTGCCAGCAATAGTATTCAGTCAGCAGTTAAACCTTACTGGTGGCTGACACTTTTTTGCAACAATTGTGTCTTGCTCTGTGTGTTCTGCAACTTGAGTTACAGTTTAGTTGTGTGTTTCATGTAGTTAATTTTCCCGCAAGTTCAAGTTTTCTGGCATAGGAGACTGCCATGTTGTTATAAAAGAACTCAGCCAGTTTAGTTACTGGTTAAAATTGACAGGTTATTTACAGCGTTGAAAACCTGAAGCTTGGCAAGGGGCTTATACTCTTTAGCAAGGTGCAAAAAGTAGATTATGATTTACTTAAAACTGTGTTGGTGCTTACTGTTTGCTCACAACAGAGACATGAAGCGCAGTCAGGACCCGTTTTTCACCACAAACACAGCTAAAAATTGCAGTCTAACCCAAAAGGATACGAAACAAAGGATGTGGAGTTGAGAATGAAAGGCAGTTATGGAATAACACAGTATTGATAAAAAAAAGTGTAGTTAAGTGTTTCCAAGTTCTTCTAAGCATCTTTTGTAAATAGTTATTAAGACAATATAACTGATGTATCCCTAACTCAGACTAATGTGATGATTTGTTCATCATTATTGGCATAGCAGTTGTGATATAGTTACTTGCAGGAGGAATATCAGATCAGATTATGGCCTTGGTATGATGGCAGAGATCTTGAAGGCCTTTAATCCTGATGATTAGATCTCCACCACTGTAAGTAAAACTACCATCTCACTGGAGATAGGTAGGCCCTCTTTACCACACAGAAGGGGTAGGTAGTAGGAGGTGAAAGTTTAGAACTGTCTGTTGCATTCTCATTATTTTCACCCTCGTGCATGGGGAAGTATGTGTTGAGCCAAATGTAGATGTGGTAGTTTATCCCTTTCTTAGAGCAGCAGGGAGATAGGGGACAGAAGTGGCAATGTGCAGACTGATAATGACACTCCAGTTGCCAGGCTCTTATTCTTAGTCTGCATAGATTATTCAGATAGCCTTAATGAACTGACCTTCTTATGTAACACTGTGATCCCTTTGTGATGTAGGTGAGGAGGCTATGGAGAAGTTCAAGAGATTGAAAAATGAAGGGAATGATTTCGTAAAAATGGGGGAATATGACGAAGCTATAAACAAATACAGTGAATGCATGAAGTTAAATGCTGAGGAATGTACAGTCTACACTAACAGGTAAAGATCCAAAATCTAACTCTGCTTTGTGGATTTATTTTCTCACTGCAAATAGAGATTTTACATCCCTTCAGTAACTGTTGTGGAAAAGGATTTTTTTTTTTCCCCACTTGATAACTATTTCTAATAACAAAGCTGATTTTTTGTTAAATCACATTATTTTCCAAGGGGAGCAAGTATTAATGACAGTGATATGTATCTTAAAATCTTTTATCTAAATAGAGTAAGCAATAGCAAAAGTTACAATTAGCATAGCATAGTGCGGCATTTTTTGAGAATACTGGCATGATTTGAATTAAAAATTAACATACAACAGTAGTACCTCAAATATGAAGAGTAATAATTCAGAGAAGATGTACATTCTGAGAAAATAAAAGTAGGAACACAGTCACACATCAGCATTATTTTAAGGGTTGACCTAATTCTTAGTATAATTCTTTATGCTGTAATCTTATCAGCTTTCACAAACTAAGAAGGATTTGATTAGATCAGTAGTTGAATAGGAGACTTCCAAGTAGTAATTAGGTGCAGAAAGCAGTATTGTTTATTTAGTCTAGAGCACTTTTTTACCCAGAATGGCTGTATAAAATCCATATTACCACTATACTACTATTTTATTATTATTTATATTTTAGCATATTGCATTAACCACTATACTATCATATTATCCTAACATAGCTTCTGCTTTTAAAATCCTTGCATATCTTCCTATCTTTGAGTCATACTTGAATTTTGGCTTTTATTGCAGGAAGTGGTCCTCTCGAAATCCATCCAGTGATGTTCTTAATACTTAATGATTGTGATGTACTTTAAAAAATACCACATTGAGACTGAATTGTATGAAGTATTGTAATTAACATTTACAAGTCAGATACTGTTAGCACTACAGCACTGTAGAATTTACTTATATTGCAGTGTATTCTGTTTTTCTGTGTTAGAGCTCTCTGTTACTTGAAACTGTATAAATATGAAGAGGCTAAGCAGGATTGTGATCATGTTCTTCAGATAGAAGATTCTAATATTAAAGCTTTTTATAGAAGAGCACTAGCGTACAAAGGATTACAGGTGAGGAAAAAGAACATGGCAGGTATTCTTAAGCACCTCTAAACTTGCTTATCCTCTTCAAAGGCAATGAGGTAGTTGCAGCTGATGGTTGAAAGCAAAGTACACAGTGTGATGATCTATTACTTTGTAGAGCACTATACATATATAAAACATTATATATATATTTTTGCAACATAAAAACCTGCATGTTGACATGCAGTGATTTGAGAAAACACAGTAATATTGGAATAATGAGGTTTGACTGGAGATCATTTAAACAAGTTTCAAATCTCTTCTAAATATCCTAATATCCCGAGTATCCCAGTCTTTTCTATCTGTCAGAGTGTTTACTATAACTTTGCTGATGACAAATGGATTCTCTCCAAGTCTGTCTTCATCTGCCCAAACTAAAATCTCAAGCTGTCTTTGGGCATCTGTTCATGTTTAAGTGCCTGTCATATTAAACCAGGGTTTTAATTATCTTTGTTTTCTCTCTCTTCTTTCCCTGAAGACATTATGAACCTTTGTCAGTAATGTACTTTGTGGAAGTGTTGGTATTCAGCCTTTTCCTTTCCATCTGCACAGTGGTGGTGGTGTCTGTACAGTGCTCACCTTAACACACAGTTCTTAGAGTATTCTTCTACCTGAGCACATAAATGCAGACTTAGATTGCTCCTATCCATCCCGAATGTGACTGCAACTCTTATATTCCATCACTTGAACTACACTGCTCCTTTTGTCCATCCTTCTGGTTCCCCTTCTTCGGTGATGTTAAATAAGCCCCTACACTTCATAATTCTTTCACAGCAATCCTTGCTCTGCTTGTCAGCTCTTACCTGGTATTGAATTATTAGCTTTTCACTTCTGTTGGCTCTCGATGGCAGCTCTTGTCATCTACTTTGTATTAAATGTTACAAGTGTCCTTAAACAAGCACCTTAAGTGCTTTCTTCCCTGTTGCTCTTTGTAACTGGAGGTCTGCCAGCTTTCGTCTTTGTCCTTCAAATGTATGGACTTACCTCAGACCTCCATTATGTTTGATGCCTTAACAAAGAATTACCCTATTGTATCTCAGCTTTCAAATCACCTGAGGACAACCTGATTGTGCTTAGCACCAGCCTATTCCCATCCCATGTTGTCATTCCAAATGCAAGTCATAGGAACCAGGGGATCTTTTGTCCTCCGTTACAAGTAGCTATGAAATTTTGAAAGTTTGATTAATTTTCAAAGAAGGTGAAAAGCCTTAAATTTTTGTAATACTTTTTTCTGTAAGTGTGCCAAGCTACCTGCTATTAATCACCTCTAACTTTGTTGTTGAACTTGGTAAAAATCAGTATAAATATGAGTATGTAGTGATTCTACCAGTCCAAAAAAAGGGAATTACACACTTGTGAAGACTGTCAAGGATTGGAGAAATAACTTCTGCTTGTTTGAATATTCTAGAAAAAACCTACAATTTTTGTATTATTGAAGACAACGTGAAACACAGGGTTCATGGATTCCTTCAGAACAGTCTGAGCTGGGAACTCCCAAAAAGTTTTGTTGTAATTGGATTAAGTGCTTCATTATTGCTAATTCCAGGGATGCGAGTGATTTGTAAAATCAGAGAAAGCAACAAAAATGATCTGAAGTTTACAAATGACTCTCTAATGAAGAATTTTAAGAGCTAAAGGCATGTAGTTTGGCAAAGACCTATCTAAGCTGGGAAGCGTTATTTGCATATAAATATTCAGATATTTTACCACAAAAGCTGCAGGAATTTAATGTAGTAAATGAGGGGTTTTTTAATAGATTTACCAAAATGCAATTAAGGCAAGATCAGGAAAATATCATGCTCATGGGATGAATTAGGCCTGTGACATAGGACACAGGACCCCAGATGACATCTCGTACAGGTGGTAGTCCAGTCTGGGTACTGCTATCTTGGATGGGTTTTGCTGAGGAGTCTGGCAGGCTGCAGTTTTAAATCCAGGAGGGTTGGTTGTTTGCTGACCCTTGTTACTGTTTTCATTTCTCTGTAGGTGTCAATCTTTGCATCTGTAATTCAGGTGGTTTAGCTTAATTAGTAGCAGATTTCTGATCTGCAACCTGCCCCTTTCTGCATTTGTTTGCTAAGGCTGCGAAATCCTCCTTCTTTCACTCTTCCTTAGCAATCTGAGAGGCTTCAGTTCACCTGCAGACTTAGTGCAGCGTCTCTGCACCTTGAATACTGGTCAGCAGTATTGAAAAAAGTACTCTGTGTGCAAAGGAATGAGAGTGACTGGTACAGGAGTGCTTTCCTTACAGTTGAGATGCTGAGGAAATACCTCAGCTGGTACCTGAGGATTTTTTCCATGACAATACAAATGACTTAACAGTAACCTTATGATACTGTTTGGGAACAAAGAAATACTAGGTCCCTCACACAAGAAATTGTGTTGGTCTTTTACTGTTTACTGCTACATTTCATCCATATTGTTGATAGTCCAGCCCTTGAGGTGTCTTCGATATCTTTCTGTGATATTCCAGTCTTTCTCAGAATTGATGCTATTAACTTTGTCTCTCCAGAAAATTTAGTCCAAGAAAATAGTAATTTCTAATGTAAAAGTTTGAAATTAATGCATTAAACAAATTACAAGAGTGATTATCAAGGAACTGTATCCTAATGCCACTCTGTCACTGTGTTTGTCCTAATTCTGTTTATCCCAGAGTTCATAATATAATCCCAGTCTTGTCAAATGTTACCAAAAATTTCACTGTAAGAGGTGGTCTATTGGATTGAAGCCCAGGAAGATTAGGTATATTTTTAGTCAAAGCTCAACTTAACACTCTTTTATTGGCAAAGCAAGTATGCAAACTTGCTCGACTCACATTAGTCTTGAAGCAGTGCTACAGTGTGAGCAATTATGCTTAAAAGCAGCAGTCTTCAATAATTTGTTCTTTGATACAGGGAATATCAAAGAACAAATTTGAAAATAAACTATTTCATATTACATATTTAATTGGGAGTATTTAGTCACAAAATATTAACTCAAACTCAGTTTCCTTTTGTCCCCCTCTAGTGAAATTACACTGTCTGTATTTAGATTTTTTTTTTGTCTACTTTATGTCCAGATCCTAGGATTTTTACTTTTCTTATTTGTAAAGGACAGTATGGTAGTTCAGACTTATTTTTCTAGTGATGGTTTTCCCTTCTACTTACAGAATTATCAAGCCAGTGTTGATGATTTCAACAAGGTACTTCTAATAGATCCAAATGTTCTTGAAGCACAGAAGGAACTAGAGGAGGTAACCCAACTGCTTCACCTTGACAGCAGTGCTGGAGCTGGCAGTGAGCAAAAGCAAAGGAAGAAGGTAACCATACAAGAGGTAAGAACACCTGTTCATTTTTTTAAAAGCAGACAGTACAGAAGCCACACATTCAAAGAGATAATACTAAAACTTTTGTTTTGCCCATCTTAGCTCTAGATTTTTTGGGGGGGCGGGGTTTTATTTTTTGTGTAGTTTTGAGGTCATCTTGGGGGATGTTCATATATGATGTGTTCAGTGTTGATTACATTCTATAATAAAGCTTGGACTGCTCTGAAGTGTATGGAAAAATGGAAGAAGTCCTTTTAGATGGCACTAAACTTGAGGATATGCTCCTTGTAAACAAAAATTGCATAGGCTGAAGTAGGTGTTTTACAGAATGCAGCTGTCAAGTTTTCAGTTTTGCTTGTAAAGTCTGTGCTCCTCGGGCAGCCTCTCGGGCTGTGCTGGCAGAGGTCCATGGTCCACAGGGCTGCTGGCTGCTCCTGTGCTGCTCCTGAAGTTATGGGTCTGAAAAATGAAATCCTGTGTTAAAGGGCAAGAATAAAACATCTGTAGGGTTTTATCAAAGAAACATGTGATGTAATGTTATGTAGAGGATCAAAATGTCAGCCTTGCTCAGTTCTGGGTAGAATTAGCTGATGAAAGGATTTTCTCAGTCATCTGATGTTTTTGGACTGGAGCTTTGCTGGTCCTTTAAGAATGTATTTCCCCCCCTTTAATTTAAAAATGTAAAGTTAAAATACATAGTGACCAGTCTGTACAGTGATAGTGTAATTTGATAATGTAATTTCAGAATAGTGATATAACGGAAACTGCAGTTACTTATACAGAAGAAAATTGTTTTTTTGAAATACTTCACATTGTCACGAGTTCATGGAATTTTATATAATTGGTATAATCTGGGTATAGTGTTAGTTAAGCTCTGAGTTGTGACAAACAAAGGGACCTGGAAAGTGTTTAGAGGAGGTTTGGTAAGTGGCCACATTGCTCAAGGAACCAGCCGACTGGGTTACTGGCACTGGTGATTTTTCCAGGGGTGGGGCAGGAAGTGTTTATGTTTGCTGTCATAATTACAGCTCCCCCCCATAGACAGCCTACGCTGTCTTACCTGCTGTAGTACAAGGCAGTTCCATGAAAAGAGACTGCGAAGAAAAGTAAGGAAAATTAGAAAATTGATGTATCATCATTATGCCACTTTAATCAAGCTATAATTATATAAAAAACAGTCAAGATTTCTCCATTAATTCTAAGGATTGTTGAAAAACAGAAGAAAATGTCCAGTGCAGTATTTTCAAAGAATGACTAATCCCCTGTACTACTCCATACAGTAGCTTCAGACTTCTCAAAATACTTGGCATCCTTTGAGAGACCCTGTTCAATGAGGTTTTACTAATTGCACAACTCTTGATGGCTTGAAATAGATTTTTGCAAATGTAGTTGAACCCACAATTAATATTCTAGCAACTGTAACTTGATACAGGCTGCAATTTCAGGAGAAGTGAAGTGGCTATTCAGGCAGTTAACTGTGCTGAGCTTTCTCCTTCCACGGTGAGACTTCAAACAGCAACCTGGTAGAGCTGCCGTGTACCTGCGCTGTGCGGGAGGCACAGCAGAGAAGTGAAACGTGGGTGTCTGGTGCCTTGACTCCAGTTCTCCTGGAGTCTCCACATTTAAAATATGTATATGTTCCTCCTTAGCTTTCTCCCAGTGGTCTCCAGGTGTCTTTCTGCAGTGGAGTGGCAAGTGGTGAAAGGAAGTGTAAAACAAACACATTCAACTAGGAAACTTTAAAGATGAATTAGAGAGGTGCTGTTCTGGGGGACAGTAGGACACAGAACAACCAAGGTGCCTTTCTTTTATGAAGAGTAGAAAGCCAGCTTTAACCTAGTGACATGATGGATATATGCCCTTCGTGAAGCTTCAGGTTATCTGTATGTCCACATTGTTGTGGGTTTACTCTGGACTGATTTTTTTTCAAACCTTTTACAAATTGCTATAAGATAAGTTTTATACAGACAAAAGAGACTTGACATGGGGGAATAATATTAAATTTATTACTAGTAGGATAAAAACTAAAGAATAATATATACTACAATTCTAACTAGGTAAAATTATGAAGAAAATGTTATGTATTTACAAAATTATCCCTCCCCCCCATATCAGTCCAGGAGGAGAAAAGTCTTTTCTTTACTTCCAGGGTTTACAGTTCCTCTAAATCAAATTTGCAGCACTTGAAAGTTTTCTTCTATTATCTCTGGGGCAACAGCTCTGATCGGCCGTAGCTGGAAATCTCTCTCTCTCTTTCTCTCTGCTGCACGTCAACCTCAGGACTGTCCCTGCTCCTCCCTGCCGGGCCAGGACCAGAGGCTGGGGGGTACTCGGGCCCTGTGAGGTCCTCCATGGACTGCAAGGGGACAACTTGCTGCACCAGGGTCTTCACCACTGTTACAGGGGATAATGGCATCGAGTCCATCCCCTGTTTCTTGTGGGGTCCCTTCTCACAGGAGACAGCCTTGGATGAGCTTCTCCAGCGTGAGTCTACCCTCGGACAACAGTTCTTCCATACTCTGCTGTCCTTTAGGGTCACAAATGAATTACACCAGCATAAATCCCTCACTGGGATCACAAGTCCTACCTGGGACACTTGCTCCAGCTTAGGTTTCTCTCTCCAAGGGCCACGGGTCTCCAGCAAGACTCTCTTTCATCTTAGGCCTCCCACAGAGTTACAGCTTCCTCCGTGCACTCCTCTGCTCCGGCACAGGCTCCTTCATGAGCTGCAGAGGGTTTCTCTCTGCTCTAGCACAGGATCCCTCATGCGCTGCAAGAGGGTCTCCTCACTCCAAATAATCTTCAGGTGGCAGGGGTTTTAGTTTTTAAGTCTTTTCCCCTGCTGGAGGGGGAGAGGAGGCCTCTCCTCCCCCTTCCTGCTCCACTGACCTTGGAGGCTACGTTGCTCTCTCTTGTTCTCCTCCGCTGCTCTCTGGGCTGGAATTTCTTTTGCGCAATTCATCTTCTCTTCTGTTTTCTCAAATATGTCATTCACAGAGGTGTTACTAAAACTTGTGATTGGCTTTGCTCTGGAAATCTACCTGGAAGTAACTATTTTTCAACCCTGGTGGGGGGCTAGTAAACCCACGACACACATTAAAATAATTTGTTGCCATTTTCTTTGTGAAGGTGACTGAACTTGATGAACAGGAGGAGAGACAGTTTGCTACATCGGATGATGTTGTGACTGATCATGTTACTTCCAAAGAAGCAGTTCAAAAGAATGTGCCACTGAAGTCCTCTGAGAAACTGCGCATTTATGAACCATCTAATGCCTATGACTTTGGTCAGATTATAAATGCAGTGAATGCCAATAAGGATAAAGCTGCTTGTGCAGATCTTCTAACAATTACTGATCCGAAAAAATTGCCAGTGCTGCTGAGTAACAAACTTGAAGGAGAAACCCTTCTGATGTTTATCCAGTCATTGGAACATTATGTAGCTGGAAAAGATCCTGGCCTTGTATATCAGCACCTTTTCTACTTGAGCAAAGCAGAAAGATTTAAGGTAAGAACCTAGATTGAATGTGTACTTAAATTGCACAGAAATGTAAAGAAACTTTCATAGTTTAAAAGGAAATTATACACTGGTTTTGTATCTCAGATACTATGATTTTCAGTCAACCTGTGCTATTATAAAATAATTGTTGTGGGTGTTCGTTTTTTTCAGGTGGTGCTGGCCCTTCTTAGCAAAAATGAAAAAGAAGAAGTGCAGCAACTTTTTGACTTACTTTCAGAAAACCAGAATGATCAGTACTCACTGGAAGATCTTGAGAGCCTTAAAAAGGTTTATGAACTTTAAGAAGTTAAAGTTTATTGGCTGCATGCAGATAGTTCAAGTGTAAAAGATGGATCTATGAACCCTGCAGACTTGAATGAGTTCAAGTGGGTCTTTACCCGGACTGCTGAAGTTTTATTTTGTTTTGACAGCGTATGCACATTTAAAACTTGCTGCTCTTTTTTTCTTGTAGTTGTATACATCCTTAGAACTTAATGCATGCCTGTGTTCAGTAAGAGTTCATTTTATTTGGCATACTGATTTTATTTAGACTGTATTAATTCTATATAGAAAAATATATTTTACATTATTTATACATGATGTGAAATATCTTGAGGGTGCAATAGATAAATATACTTTTAGTCATCACTTGTTACATCATTTGGTGAGTTCTAAATTCTTGAGATAGAGTCCTCAAAATAAATGGATAAGTTAGCAGTAGTTTTGCTAAAATGTGTCTACAAAAAGTATTAACACTTTTCAGATAAACTACTTCAGGCCATCTGTTTCTTCACTATCCCTGGTCTGTACAAAACAGATTTAAATATTTTGGCATGATACAGCTTAGCAGCAAAGGTGAATGAGTAATATATTAGCTTGTCATGGAACTATTTGAAACAAAATTGTTAAACATCGGGTATGTTTTAACAAGTGAATAACTTCTAGTGCACAGAGAATTACTTCTTATTTATGTGTGTGCTAAAGGACTGCTGGTTTGGCTGGCTTTTTCTTTTTTCTTTTGCAGTGACAGTGGTAAACAGAAGAAAAAGTGACTGCACTTCACAATAGAAATATTTAGCTCTGAGTTTTGTAATTGGATTCCTTAAAACATCAGCTGTTTCTGTTTACAGGCATATTTATAAAACTAAAAGTAAAATAATTTTGTTGATCAGTATGAATTTTTTTATTTCAGGCAGTACTTACGTTTTGTATTTGATTCTGACAATGCTTCAAAGATGAAGCTTTTAAATTTTTTAAATACCCGATGCCTTCTTTGTGTTATAAATAATATGTGTTATAAATGTAACCGCGGTGGACAAGCACTGCAGAAATGTCATTAAGAATGTTGTTCCAATGAAAATTTTTCTCAGGTGTGTAATGATAAAGTTTTTTTTCTTGAAAAGGACAATTATGGATTCTCTTTTCTGGTTCAATACTCTTTCAGCTTATAATTTTGAAGTGGATTATGAGTTTTGTCTTGGTGTGCCAAGAACAAAGCTTTTAATTTCTAAAGCACCATTAGAACAACCAAAGGTTTTTGGTTTTAAGTTTCCTCTTTTCGTGAGATTCTTGTAGTCAAGACAGATCTGTTGCTCATTTATCTGGTTATATATACTAGTACCAGTTTCATTCTTCAGTCCTGGTGTCAACGTGTTCACATTCACTCATTTCAGTGTTACTGGTTTCAGTCTTTCAGTTTTGTTCCACTATAGTTTAGTATGTTTAGAGAAGATTCATTGTACGTGTCCGACTGTAGTTCAGAACAGAGAGCATAAAAATTAGGTGTGTAGTTTTAAAATAGTCTTAATTGCTTTGGTAACTGTAGCTCAGTAAGAGCCCAATGTCAAAAGCTCTCCATAAAGTCAAGTCTTTCTCTGTGCCACCCAACCCCCCAAGTACTAAATGCTCCTTAGAGACAAACTTCAGCAGTCACAGCTGTTTCTTAGAAGGAATCTCATTTGTAAAGGTTTTTCTGACACTGAGGACAAAAATAGGAATGTCTGCAGCAGCAAATCATAATGTAGAGACTGGATTGGCACTTAGTTCCAAAGTCTAGTAACCGCGGTGGTGTTGGATCAAGGGTTGGACTTGATGATCTCAGAGGTCCTTTCCAACCCGTCTGATTCTATGATTCTATTCTATGAAATAGATATTTCTATAACTTAGTAAATTTAGGAGACAACATGACATTATTTGAGAGATAAAGGCTTAAAAAAGGTTTTTAGATGGAGGGTTCTTGATGAATCATTTGTCCATGAAGAAAGAGACAAATAGGTGTTCACAGACAGGCATACAGGATCACAGTTCATTTTAGGACAGTTTTAATCAATCCCTAGTGATAAAAATAGAAACCTGCAAGTTGTCCACAGAAAAGCAGTCCAGTGGTCCAGAAAGATACCTTTTCTTTTAATACTTTCCACCTTGAGTGTCAGCTGAAACAGAGTGAAGTCAGTTTGAGATAAAAACGAGTGAGTTTGCAGATCAAGAACCTCAAACTACCCCTTGCTAAGAAGTTTTAAACTGAGAGCTGCAGCAATGATTGTAAGTGAACCCATTACCTGGCTGGTGGGAGGGAGCTGTCACCACCTGCAGGCAGAGCTCTGTACTCTTCTGTGTCAGGTGCAGTCAGCAACAGATTTAATAACAAACACACCCTGATTTGACAAATCAGGGCTTGGCTGTGCAGTTACCCATCTTCTGAAGCAGAGAGCTGATCCTGAGGATGTGTCATCTTCAGTAGACTCATAGGAGGGGAGGATTTGCTGGAAAGTTTATACTGAGCCCTAAGGAAATACCTGGCAATAAATGGGTTTTCACTTTCTGTGCAGTCAGGTTAAGGCAGAGCAGGAGGTTTGTCTGGTTGAGTATATAGACAACCCCCCAAACTACCCCAGCTGCTGTTTGGTAGGTAGCCCCTCTAGTCTAGCTTGACACTGGTCTCAGTATTTCCAGTATGTTCCCAGCCCTGGTTCCCATATCAGGAGCTGCTTTTTAGTGTTCATTTAACTCATTCCAGTCCGTGATCCCAAAAGGAGAAGACACTTCCTTGATGACCTACATTCCTGAAACTGCCACCATGCTGGGCTTGCAATCTCAGCAGATCCTTGGCATCAGCCCCACTCTGGCAGATGTCCCAATGTCCTCCAGCACATTGTTGGGTGCCTCACTCCCTACTGAATCTCTGAGGCAGAAGCCATTAGGCACTAATCGATGCAGGAATTGTGAACACCCTGCACTGTGGGTAGCAGACCCATGGAGTTTCAGGCACCAGTCCTTTACTATATCTCTTCTTTAAACATCAGGTCACGCTGTTCCCTCACACCTGTCTTAACTAGGAACTTTTAGCCTCAGCTTCCAAAGTGAAAGATATATTGAAGTACAAGGAAACAAAGAAGAAACTGAACCATTGAATGTTTTAACGGCTGAAAAATGAAGTCAAATAGTCAGATACTTTTTTTTTCTTTTTTTTTTTTTAAGAAATATATAACTCTGAAAGGTAAGAAAAATGGTCCATGAAGCTGAGGAATAAAATTGAAAGAAGTTTGACATGAGCTGTTCATCTGTAAGGCCACCAGTGGATTTGCAGTGCCTGCAGTCATTTTGGTGATGGCCGTGCCTCATTCAGATTTCATGGAGATTGACTGCTTTTTCAGACAGCATTTGGGAGGGCCTGAGGGACAGGCAGAACAACTTTTGGAAACACAGAACTTAGGAAAAAAATAGAATAAAACATGTTAGGGACTGTACTGCTGATCTGAACTGAACAGCTCAAGCCAAACCTGCCCTTTCAGTAGGGCAGCATTAGGTGACTGAAAGTAATTTTGTGGGCATGGGGTGCAGAAGGGAATATCTTCAGGTGTGGATTTCCTAAAACCACTTGTTTGGCAGGTAAGGGCTGCCTAAATATGTTCCTCTTGCCTTAGTCTGGAGAGCAGCCTCAGGGCCAGAGGGTGAAATCTCTGCAGCCCTAAGTAGTTGCAGCTGAACAGCAGGTGCAGAGTCACTTGTCCAAGACAATGTCTTTGGCCAGGTGATGCAGAGTGGCCTCTGCACAGAGGTGGCAGCAGCACCCCAGGTGTGGCACTGGGGATGAGCAGCTGCTGACCAGAAGAGTTCCCTGCTCACCATGGCACTGACTGTGACACTGATGTGAACACAGGGCCCAGAAACAATAGAGTGGAAAAGAGGGGGGAAAAAAACCCCACCCTGTTTTATTGGTATTGTTTTTTTACCTTCTTTAAAGATTACAGCCTTTTCTCTTTAGGAGAGGGCCAGAGAACCTCAAAGGGCTGACCTGGCTTTGCGGCAGGGAGACCCACATCGTAGCACAGTCTTATCTGTCAGGCTTGTCGCCCCCTCAGCATTAACATCCACCCTTGTAAAAACAACCCACAAACCAACCAAAGCCAACAGCCGTACAAAGCCAGGAGGAGACCACTGGTTATGCAGGTGATGGGACAGGCAAGTGAAATGTGATCCCCAGCGTGGCAATGAGCCACACACGCAGAGGACATGCCCTCTACAGCCGAGCTAACCAGGCCTGCAGTGCCCCACCTGCTCAGGGATACCTATCCCTGTATTTAACACAAGAGAGAGCACGGAAGATGTGGTCAGTGGCTAGGGACCAGCACATGCTGGGGAACAGGTGGTCACACTGTTGTTATAGTGGTCCTTTATTTGATGTTTTTCGAGAAGCCAGCTCCCAGTTGAACAGGTACAGTCACCCAAAAGGGAGTGTTGCTACCAGGGCTGAGTGTTATCATGGCATGGTTGCTTCCCTGGCCAAAAAGCTGGTGTACTGCAGGGCCCTCACCACCATTCTTTTCACTCTCCCAGCACAGTGGTGCAGGCAGGAGAAGCTGGTGAGAGGCCAGTTACTGGCAAATCACACTCCTTGCCCATATGTGTGATGTTTTTTCCACAGAGTCTGCTCTGCTTTATGTAATACAGTTGCACAAGTGAAGGGCTACTCCTGTGGCTGCCAGGCCTTTCAGAAGACTGAAAGTTGTTCGTTACAGTAAACAAAATACATTTTTTTTGAACAGCAGGGAACAAAGCTCCTTCCCCACTTGTAAATCAAGATTTATGACCTGAGGCAGGGTAACTCTGCTCACTGCCTGTGAGCTGCAGCCACCCAGGGGATATGGGCAGGCAGCTCAGAGCAGGGAATCACCCCAGCTGGCTGGCTAAAGGAGGATTAAATGCCACCTCTTTGAGTCCTCTCTCACTCCCTGGGTCCCACCAGTGTCAGTGCCACTTCCTTGCAGCCCCGTGCCATTTCTCAGTTGCTGCTTGCTAAATGCCACCCTCGTAAATAAATTCAGCAACGTGAGAGTGGATTTGCTTGTAAGTGAGAGGGATTATAAGGGGATAAGAGTGCCCATCGCAGAGAATGGTGTGCTCAGAAATGTCTTGAGCAAGGCGGCCAGTGAGGAAAGGGCAGCTCGAGCACCCTAAACCCCATCAGTACTGGTCTGATGCCTAAACGTAACAGCTCAAATTTAGGCCATTTGGAATTTAACGTCCTCACTGTGGAGAGGGTAAGCAATAATAGTCCTTTTGTCAAGCCAGCTCACCAGGACCTTGTGCAAGGAGAGACGTGTTGTGTCAGCTTTGCCCACAAAAACGCTTCTGGCTGATGTGCAGGCAGGTGCCAAGGTTGTCACATGTCAAAGATACTGTTACCTGGCCTGGCACATGAGCGAAGTGCAACAGCAGGCTCGTGTTTGTTGTTGAGCTTCCAGCTGCTGCGAGGAGCCTGGATTTTCTGCCAGATGCATACCCGTTTCCTCTGCTGCCTGATCCAAGGCCAAAACATTTCAAGGGAGCTATGAACGTTTTGATCATGTTTTAGGCATCATCCCAGAGGCTGGCAAGGGGATGCTCTTACCCAGCTGTGCTTACCAGCACTTTATCTCCTTCACCTGCCCCATGGAGCGCATGTTAAACGAACATCCTGGAGCTGGGGATAGGGCCAGGAGAGCTACGGCAGGAGCTTCACACACAAGTCTGTTTGTGTGTGTCACTTGGTGCACTCACTCTTGGACACTTTGCTGTGCAGGACACAGCTAAGGAGCAGCAGGACAGATTTGCCCAGTGGTACAGTCCCACTCCCTTGGCCTTCCCCTGTGCTGCCGCAGTGCCAGCCCTGCACTTGTCCCCATACCTGCTCAGTGCCAGCACAGCTCAGCCCCGGGTGGCCACTCTACACTTGCAGCTTTCCGTGCTCCATGAGAGCTGGGGGGGAACCTCAGGTTCTTTCTCCAGAAGTAAAGCTGAACAGGGTCACGTGGCATCCCCAGCGCAGAGCATTTGCCTGCCTTGAACACTGCGATTCCCTGCTCCAGGTGGGATTGCCGTGATGGGGACGGTGCAGAGCCGAAACCCACAGCACATCCCTGTCCACAGAGACCTTTGGCAGCAGCAGGGCCTCTGTCACCCAGGAGGACCAGAAACCAAACTTCAGTATTAGAAAGTGACACGAAGGGAATAAACATGTTGGATTTAGCATAGAGGGGCCCACAGCAGGCAAGGCCTGCAGCCCTGGAGGCAGAGGATGGGCAGCAGCACAGACATCTGAAGAGGGAGCACAGCTGGGCACAGTCACCAACAACCATCTGTCCTGTGCTTGTGGCTGCACTCCAAGGACTCCAGGCAGCAGCCTCCCACCAAGGCCAGAAAAGCCATCACAAAATCCTAAACTCCTTCTGAAAAGCTGCTGCAATCTTTTTACAAGGAAACAAATAATAAAGGACAGAGAAATATAATTTATACATCTATATAAATAATATAAAATCTGTCTCCTCAGAAAAAAATACTGTTTTTTTTTTTTTGTTTTTTTTTTTTTTTTTACAATTAGTTCCCTGACAGCTGTTGGGTCTTGACTCTTTAAGATTTTGAACAACCTCAGAGACAACTCTTGCTGCCCCTAGTTCTCAACAGCACTTTAAAATACCTATGTTTCAATCTAATTAAGTATATGAGACAGACTGCTATGCTACTCTGTGTTTGCAATAACTTTGAATTTGTCTGACAGTGACAAGGAGGAGATCTAGAGGCAGCTACTCCAAGCAGCTCCTTCAGCACAGCCCAAGGTGCTCCTTCACAGCAACAGGATGCACCACACAATCCAGTTCCTCTACCAAAGGACCCTTCATAAAAAGCAGCACAGCCCAAGGAAATGCTGCTGTGCATTGATTCCAGCCCAAGTGAAAAAGGAACCAATGTGTCTGGCCAGGCCTTGTCACAGCACCTTTTCCAATTACATCTTCACGAGATGCTATTCCACCTTCTCAACAGTTTCTTTCAGCATCATTCAAAACCTACATGAAAATTTTAAATCTCCTTAGAAAGATGTTGCAAAGCCCTATGCATGACCTGGTAGACACTTGCCAAAATCTCCTCTTTGGAGGCCAAGAGACTACCCACAGTTACACTACACTGTGTCTATAATGCTGGCAATAAACTAGACCTACGAGAATGGCCTCTTCTCCTCCTCTCTAGGGAAAGTATTGCACAGCCACTGTTTTGCAGAACTAAAGAAGGGAAGATGGCAACTCATCGTGTAGCTGAGGAAGCCAAACAAGTTTGCTTTGGTAGACAGGCAGCCTTCACACAGGCAAGAAGGACCATACAAGGCTGTGCCCCTTCCTGGGGAAAATCTGGGAGCTCTTCATTTCACTTCTCCACAGTCTATACCCCCAGTTTGTGTCTTTATATCCTTAATATATAATTATATGAAGAGCAACAAACAGTAAAGCGAGACTAAAAGATAACAATCTTCGGAGCCATCTTCCAAGACCTGGGGTCCTGTTTGGCACAAAAATTCAGTGCTGCCCAAGTGGTTTGTGCATCAAACTCCCCCTGTGCCTCCCAGACAAGCTTCTTGGCTACCAGGTACCCCATGGCCACTTTTCTCTGTTTCTCCTACCCTGTGAGACTGAAGGTAACAAAGACATCGTCACCACTCTGGGATTGTATTCCTCACCAAGATCTGACCTGGGGGTTCTTTGCCACTCACAGGGAGAATGTTTTGCTCCCACAGCACCACCAGATTATTAAATCTGAGAAGACCACGTGGCTGTCACCTTTGGGGCTGGCACAAGCAGCAGTCAAGGTGCTAATGGTGCTCTTCAGAGCTCTGTAATTTCATAAAGTCATTCCAAATAAATCTCAGTGTTATTTCCAAAGTTTCTGCTCAAGATTGCCTCAATTTCACCTGAATTAGATGGAATATTAATGTTTTTTAAGATCACTAACTCTAGTATTTTTTCAGCCTTCTTCTTGACTATCCTTACTAAGCATTATTACCCGTGAGAGTGGTGGCATTATTAAGTAGGCAACTATTTAAAAATCAATTTGAATGGCTTGAAAAGACATAAGTCAGTCAAAAATGTTTACACATCAGTAAAAAGTAATCAGCTCATACAAGTTTATGAAATTGATTAATGAAATAAAGAATACACAAGTCCAGATGCTTTACTACAAAAAAGCATATGCAAACATCATGAGGAAAGCTTTTATGATGGTTTTTATCTATTTAAAACTGTAACTATCTCAAATATTCTCAGATATAGTAGACATTAAAATAAATTTCCTCAAGATCCACAATCTGACATGAATTAGTCAATTTGGCCAGGCATCATAAAAAATTCTGAAAAAGGACACCTGTGTTGGAAAATCAGATGTAAACTTCACCTTTCCTGTGGTTTCTTTCACAGAAAGAAAAAGGTTCCTTTTTAATTCTTACACTGGTAGCTCTACAAATAAGAGAAGCATCTTCTGCATTGGTGTGTTAATTGAAGGGTTCTTTTACTTTTTTATAGACTCAAAATAAAATTTGGTGCATTGAATTTATTGGTGTTTTATTTACTGCTGTTTAGACTGCTTTGCACATGAAATATTACCTCTGAATAAAAAAAGTCACAAAATGAATCAGCAAATCAGCTTCCTGCTAAAAACTTATCCAAAAGTGAACAGAAAAGAACTTACATGTTATCTCTTAATGCGGCATGTAAAATTGATTCAATGCATCTACTTCTCATTAAGTGTTCAATACTGGGGAGGCAGGGGGAGGGGGACATCAACCAGGAACAAAAGACAAAAAGGAACTGTTAACACCAACCCCCTACAAAATACAAGATTTGTATTTACTTTCAGTTCAGTCATTTTTGCCTCCTGACAGGGCAAAAATTGCCTGAATGCCCTGCTACACTTTAGAGTATGTGGTTTCACTTATTCTATTTCTTAGTCTCTCTTTGCCACTGGAAATGGTATAAATGATGCTCTAATTGTAGTTTTAGAGTCAACCCAGCATAAGAGTTACTCTCTTGTTATTCACTCTGATGGAAGTACAGCTCACATATGGGTTTGGGATGAGGCAGATCCAGCTCTGTAATGCAACCCCATCAGTTTTAGTTTCTTACTTCCCAAGCCTGTCATGATGCAGGTGAGAAAATGAACCCAGTGAACAGGCAGTTCAGCCAAGCAAAACACACCAGCTATTACCCTGAAACTCTGGCCAATCTGTGGTGTTTCAGAATGAACTCTGGGCAGGTTGTGTGAACTGAGAAGAGCGTCACTTCAAACAGTGAGAGAGTTTGAGTTTAGCTCAGCAATCTGATCTGACTCGTGCCAAGATAATGCAGTTTTGTTTGAAGAGCAATATGCTCATGCCAGAGCCACATCTCTCTCAGAAAACCATTTACTGTCCTGCCTGCCAGAGAAGCAGATCAGATTTCTTTTAATCTCAGAGAAGAGCAATAAGGTTGAAATCTGACTTTAGATCTTGCATTTCCAAGTATCAGAGCATTCAACTTTCAAAGCACATCTAATAAAATAAAAATGTTTAAAGGCAACAAGAGATGAGAGCAGTCAGCTACTTGCAGGAAGAAAAGCTCCTGCTGGGAACATACACATATTTGTAAGGCTGATCAGCACACTAAGAGACAGACCACTAGAAGTCAGTATTTAGACATTTATTTCAGATATGCAGTTTACACGCATATTACTGAGCAAAACTGAATTGCAAATATACAAATACTGTAACAAGCATTACCAAATAACATAACTGGCACTAGTGTTATAAGCCTATTACTGAAACTGGTGAGGATAAGTCATGGAAGAGGACTGCAGCTCATGACATTTTCTTTTTATCCAACCAAACTTCCAGTAGCACCATAATGGCAATACATGAAACACAAGACAGAACATTGTTAACTGTTATGAGATTCACAATTTTTTTTTTTTCCATTTTAGTGAATTACTTAGCAAAAAAATGTTAACAGTACAGGCGCTTTGGCCAACTTCAGCTTGTGTTCAGCTGTATATCTTCCATATGCGAAAGAAAAAAAAAAAGCCAGCATATTTGGAACCCATCTTTGCACTTGGGTAGTCATTGCACTGCACTTAGATTCTGGGACTGAAGACAGGCATGTCTTGCAAAGAGATGTCAAGTCCACTAAAGCCTGAGTGAGTCTTTGGTAGGCCAATAACTCTATTATATCTACCACAGTCATTTTTTTCCACTAGAATTTTCTTTTGTGATCCAAGGTGGCCAAAGAGGACATTCTGGAAAACATTACAGTAAGATCCTCAAACGACCAGGCACTTCAAACCCAGTCTTTTCCAAAGGCACCAAGAATTGATGGGGCACCGATCTTCCCCCTAATGAAAGGTGACTGCATCTGCTTTTCTACAGTGTTTATAAGTCACTGGATTGTTACTTTACAGTTTTTATACACTATGTAGTAGCCTTACCTGCTGCATGATTGGCTGCATGAATGAATAGGTAACCCCACTGATCTCCCCAGGTAACGTCTCCATTCCACCATATATGAAGTACCAATTTCTTTTGTTTTGAAATTACGTAAAATGCCAAAACCCTGCTCAAAGTGTACACACATACAAACACTTCTGACACAGGCTACATCCATCTGTAGATAGGCAGTTCATTCTACATGCACTCTAAATATGGTGTGTCCAGTTATGAAACAAAATTATCATTCCAAATATTCACTGTTCAAGTATGTTTGTACAGGTCTAATGCAGGTCTTTACTTCCCTTAAATTTAAGAGTTCACACAAGAGTGGTTTTAAGTCACTAATGCTCAGCTAACACCATTTTACCCCAAACCCCATATTTTCCAAGTGAACAGTGCAGGACATATTATTCATTTCAGCATTTAACATATTAAGAATTTACCATTTTTTCTCTAAATACACCAAGTATATGCTTTCAAGCAAAGTTGTGGCAAAAATACAAAACATGGACGTATTTGTACTGCTGTAATGCACTTGGTTAAAGCCTGCACGTCTCTTCACACAGGTTGAAGATCCATACGAAGTATTTTGCCTTATCAGACAAGTATATAGAAAATGCAGTTGTATCAAAACCTTGCTTCTGCTGGTCACCTGAAACTTAACGGAAGCCACATGTAATTCAATCAGCTTTCAGACAGGGTTCTTTAGTGGCAAAGATTTTTGCAGCACTTACAGACTTAAATTTCAGTCTGAATAGCAGTGCTTAATTCCACAGCATGTTGTGAATGGTTGTTGTTTGTTTCTTTCAGTGCTTCACCAACACCTAAATCTACATCTGTTGAAGATCCATTATTAATGCTTTCCTCAGCAATGTAACTCAGCTGTGGAACATCAGTGCTTGGGGCTGTTGGAACAGGCACAGGGATTCCACTTGGCTGTGGAGAGTTTTCCAAGCGATCATTTTCCACCTCAGGGAGAACACTGACTGTGGTAAAGCGAGTATGATAGTCGCTGGAACCATGGCTACAGGAAGTTTTCATACTTTCCATATCTGAGCAACTAAACTCAGAGAAATGACTGGAGTGCGAATCTGCTACAGATGGAATACTATCGCTGAGAGAGGGAGAGTCAAATTCACTGGAGTTTGTGCTTTGCTGTTCCAACAGCTGAGCATCCATGTCCTCTCTCGTCTCGTTAATCTTCATGCTGCTCTTCTTTCTCAGTTTACCTTTGCACTTTTTCCCCGCCGTGTTGTCCTTGGACCACTTGGCGGCGCCGGACTTGCCTTCCTGCGGGCCGGCGGAGGAGCAGCCGGCGGTGCCGCGCCCGGCAGCGCTCCCGTCCTCCACGCTGCTGCTCCCGCTGTGGTGCCGGAACTTGGCGGGCTTGGACTCGATATCCACCTGCACTTCCAGGCTGTTGCCTTCCCTAGAACAAGAAAGAATCCACGAGTGTAAGTGGTCCTCTAAGCCAGCTAACACGGCAAAACTAACTCCTGAAGCTTTTCAACATACACGGCAGAAGTGAGAGAGATGTATCTTGTTTTAGGGAAATGTTTAACCAAATAAACAGCCCGAAGGAAAATATAAAGTCTGAAAGACCGAACACTGAACTGAGCTACTGTGATGGTGCTCCTCTTCAGAAATAACCTTGGCAAATCACATGTAATTCCATTTGTAACAAAATTTGCAGTTTCGAAGTGTAATCATTAAAGTAAAACAGCTGAGGCATGCTTAGAATATCCTTTAATAAGCAAGGCTTATTAATATTCTGTTTTCACCATGTTTCTCTTACCTGTCCAAAGGGATGTAGGAGTTCAGAATGGATCCTGCCATTGCTTTGGTACTGGCATTGTCACTAACTGTTCCCAAGCTAACTGTGCCAGATTCTCCACTCAAACTGTATCGTTCTTTCTGCACATCTGCTTGTACTTCCAGTCTTTGAGAGAAAGAGAGAGAGTTGAATATACTGCCACAACAGTTAAAGCACAGTAGTTGAAAACTAGTGTCATCTTGCAGACTGAAATAAGTAAATAATAAGTCAGTAATAAGTAAAGTTCATGAACTCCAGTACAGATGTACATATTTACCCTATGAAACAGGTTCTCTCTTCCCACTGTCAAAACTGACTCTTTTTTTTTTTGATTAAAAAACAACAAAAACCAGATTTATTTCCCAACAAAGCAAAATGTTGTATTTTAATCAAAGGTTTGGATTCTTTCCCTCCTGAGATTTACATGGACAACTTCCAGGTTACAGTTAGCTGCAGATAGTGCACTATACTTCAAAAATGGAAAAAACCAATCAGAAGGGTACATAAGTTCAACTATAAGCATTATAGTTCCCAAGTTTCCCCTGCTGCAAAATTCTTACTAATCAAATAACATGCAGAAAACTGTGTTCTGTACTCTGCTTCTTTTGTATTGTTATCAATTGCAGTAGGAATAATAGAAACCTCAGCAATCTTAAACTGGGCTGAGCAGATAAGCCAGAAAGCAAATTACAAGCTTTTTTCCAAATGTCTTGTTTATCTGTGTTACATTCTAACAGTAAAATAGAAGTGGTTTTCCTTGTTTCGTTTTCCACTCCATCTCTTTAAAGAGGAGGGTACGTACACCTCACTCAGCAGTCACAGCTTGAAACGTGCCCCAGCATAGGGGAACTCTTGATACAATCCTTCACTCTTTATTCCATATTGACTGGACTGCCAAATTACTCGAAATGAGTAGTCCTGGCACCTGATTTAAGAAACAAATTCTACCCTGAATCCTAAACATTAACAATCCTTTCTAGACACTCCCTTTCTCTTCAGGGTGCAGAAGAGCCAACAAGCAGAAAGGTCAGAATTCACAGCACTGAGCACTAAGTGACAAGAAGTTGCCACCTTGGCAAAGCCAGGTGCTCAGCTGCCTCCCCTCCTGCCTGAAGTCCATTTGGAATCCGCACTCCATCCAGGTGTTCTAAAGGCAACAGAGCAGGGCTTGGTACTTGTAGACTACTGAACAAGTCAGCAGTTCTGACTTTGGGGCGAGATGCACCAGAGAACACAACTGCCTAAGACATGAGGTGCCTCCCTCTGACTCCTGGGTAGAGGCAGCTCTCCTGGGAAGCAGGAAACAAGATCTCAGGCCCCACTCACCCTGAACAAAATTCAAGCTTTTCTTTGAGGATTGTGGTCAGGCAGGATCTCTTGAAAATCAAGTCAGTTTGTCAGGGATGAACTGTTTATCTCCCAGAGACAGTTCCTTTTAATAGGAACCAATTTCAAAAAAACAAAAATCAGAAAACCCAGCAATACCGCTTCCTCTGCCTCCATGTAGAGCAGGACAGTGTAAAGAGGTCACATCTCACCTGTTAAAGCAGTTAACCATTGCACTCCCCGAGAGGCTCCCAGTGATGCTGGCCCCAGCCAGGGCCATGGTGCTCGCGGTTTCGCTGAGGTTGTCTCGGATGGCTCCTATCCTATCCATGTGGCTCCCACTTGCACTCAGGCTGCCAGTCAGCCCTCCAACGCTTCCTTCTCCTATGCTGGGGTTGTGTCGTGCCTCTGCCACAGAAGTGGTATCTAGACAGAAACAAACACGGCTCGTCAGTTATGAAGTAGCACTTAGTTGTTTCTAGAATGCGACCATGGAAACTGTTCCTGAAATTACGCTGAGAAGAAGGATTTGTAAAACATACTGCCACAAAAAGAGAACTTGGGGGAAAATAAAACCAAACCCCACAAACAACCACAAATTAAAAGAGACACCTCTCTTGGAGCTGCTATAATGGTTATGCCTGACATCACGTACTTAAAATACCAAGAAATTAACCACAGACAGGACAGGTAACATGGAGTGAAGGAACACACAGGGACCCCATCACAAAGGGTAGTGTCATGCAATTGAAAAATTAAAGCATCAGATCAGCATTTAGTTTGTCCTATTATGAATAAAAATACTTCCACAAAACAGAATTCTGAAAGAGCAACATTAATTCTATCTTAAAATTTTTACTTATGGAAAAGACTTGAGTCTGGCTTTGACTAAAATGGGCAAGAAAAGCTTTAATGTTTGTATTACAGCCTAGCCCAATATGACACAGAGAAGCTACCATGACCTGAGAGGTGCTCTCTTCAGCAATAAGCAGAAGCAGCCCCAACTGCAAAATAACTACTCTAGTATCTAAGGCAGCAAATATAAGTCACAAACCCCACATGTACAGAAAATGGAACACTGAATTTCCTTACCTACAGCTGCATTTGTTCCACCAACATTTATATCATTTTCATCATCAAATTCTATCCTGACACCTTTTCCATTGCCAGCTGACACACCACAGCCCCCACTTCGGCAGAGGGAAATCGGAACAACTCCGTACACGTAAGCCAGCATAATAGGAACACCAATACCTACAGAAGAAAGTACAGTCTTTCATTAAATACGGTTTACATTTTAGAGCCTTTCATAAAGGCAACTTCATTTTCTATGATTACTTAATATTTCACACTTGAAAGAGACCAGGAGGAAGTAACATTAAGAAATATTGTTAAATCACTGAGGAGAAATTGACAGGAAAGTCCCTTCAGCAGGCAGAACATCCTCTGTCAGCACTGATAGGAAGGGAAGCTTAATGATTCATAAATTAATACTTCCAGTATGTCCACACCATCTTTTACAAACAAAATTAGAATACTTTAAAGGTTCATAAAAGCTCCACTGGGGACTAATAATGTTTCACCTGTGAGGCAGAAATAGCAGAGCTCTATTTCAAACGTAATTCAACTAAAAATGTTAGTACCTCTACTAATTTAATAAGGGGTTTCATTTTGCATCCGATGAAGGCAGACAGGGCTTTGCTATCAATTTATTAGGACTTAGCATTATTATTACTCTGGGATCTTTCAATCTAAGTTTTTCTTAAAAGTAAACAATTCTGTGGAGCAGGGTGGCAGCAGTTAAGAGACACCCATGAAAGGAACTGTGGGCTAAAGCGCACAGATACACACACGCCCATTCCACTGCTTCCAGTGGACTGTGGAAGTTACTCCCTGAGCATACGAATGAAATCATTCTACGGCTTTGCTGATGGAAGTACAGAGAAGATACAAAAACGGCAGACTGAAAAATGGTAAGCTGGCACATTCTGAAAATGGACAGAATCACACCCAAAAGAAAGGCTCCTCAGTCTAATCTAAAATAAAGGTTCCAATTACAGGAAGTCCCCTTCACTAGAAACTTCTCCATATTCCAGGAGGAAATCCATATTCTCACAGTCATTATTTTGGAAGCCATATGAGCCCTGAGACTGGAGGCTATGTGTTAACAGCAATGGGGCAAGAGCAAAACTCCACAAAATAAAACCCAGCTGCTTTTGCTGAAAAGCCACATTTATCTCTGTTCAGGAATAAGAAACAGCTTGAAAGAATGAGGTAAAGCAGACCTATAAATACAATTATGAGACTCTGTGCCTCACTACCTGTTTAGCAGGGATCTGACACCACAGCTACAGAAGAACAGTGCAGGCTGACACCAGAAACAGTTTTATGACCGGCATATCCGCATTTGCACAAGGGTCCAGCACTGATAACAAGCTGTTTAAAGCCACAGCTTTGGGGCCAGTTTGAACCATCACTTGCTAAAAGCAGCCCTGCCTTCCTGAGGTTACTCATTCCTTTCTGAGCATTGCTCCTGGCACAAGGGGGAACACTGCAGACACAACCACATGTTCAGGGGACTGATCCAGCTTAAAACTAAGTGGTGCATCAGTTATCGACACCAGCTTAATGTGCAACTATGAAGATGCCTGTGCTGTAACAGAAGAGAATCAAGGTGATGCCTGGCAAGTCCACTCCTTCCAAATGAATCTGGGCTTACAGTGATCTTGAAATTACTTGGGAAGGTGAGAAGTATTTTGTAAGGTGCAGCCTCAAATGCTACCCTCGAAAATCGCCATGAGAAAGAATGTGATAGCAGTTCAAACTGACTCCCAGAGCAAAACAAATAATTTTTCAACTATTTAATGTAACGGGTGAGAGACACTGCATTACTGTTCTGCACTGAGAAAAGTTTGACACGAAGTTACTGGAAACAGGTTTTCTTCTTGGTCATTTAAAAAAACCTTTAAATACTTCAACCCTAAAAGCCAGACACAACAATGTGGAAACTCCAATTTGCAAGATAAAAATTGCTTTTAATTCTTCAGGAAATACTGCATCAAAATCAAGTACTGTATTCTTCAGTCTGCCCCAATAAATATATAACCTCAGACTCCTCCTTGTCTCAGTTCCTTCACCTATAAAAGGAAACAACAGCACTTAGCTGTGTTATTCATGAGTGCTTCTTTTTGCAAGGTGTTACCAAGCCACAAAACAGTATTTGCTTACCTACAGTTACTGCAGCTACAACTGGAGAAACAATTACAGATAAGGTTACACCACCCGCTATAGCCAAGTTTCGCTTGTGCTTTGAGATGTCTTTGCCTTCGTATCGATTGTGAATCTTGGAAGGAGAAAAGAAAGGGTTTTTAGAGTATTATCACCATCAATAATACATTGCTGCAAGAATGGAAGAACTGACAGTGTTTGGAATCTGTACCCTGCTCTCTTCTAGAGAGATCACATTCTATGTCATGATTTCTTATCTCAAAGAAAATAAAATTTATACATATCTTAATTTTAAGCAACTACTCAGAAGTCCTCCCACCCAGCAACTAAGCATTTACTTTCAGCCTCAAGTTTGAAGAGCTAAATCACTGAACAGCTTTGTTTGTTCAATCATTACTCCAGCTTACATGGCTGGGAAAAGTAGACAAAATTTAAGGATAAACAAATTGACACATCTGATCAAACTGACACTTCTTATTCCCAGTCATATTTCCCCTCAACAATACAGAGTGAAAAATTTCTCAGACTACTAGCTCTATGGAAACAGGCTGACACAACAGCACCATGAGACAGCCTTCACCAAACATAACCTGGAAGGAGGGGAGAGCAAGCACTCCGTTGCTCCTCCAGCTGTTGAGACAGGAAATGTTTTTGCAAACCTGAGCCTAAGCTGTGCTACTGTTTACTGAGGCATCTGCAAACCAAACCTCTTACTGATGGGTCAAGTCTGCAATAACTCTGAAATGTGACTGCCTCAGACTTACCTGCCACAAATCCCACGTGAACCTGAAAGGCCTTCAAAGACCACTGTTTCGCAGAGATTTCCCATTTTTTGTGCATTTTATTTATTTATCCCAGGGATATGGACTTTATTTGTTGTAGTTCTCAGTTAAGATATAATTACAAAGGAGCAACAGTAGCAAGATCTTAATGGCTGTCATAAGGCTAAGCTAATCCTCATTCCATCCAAGGAGGAACACAAATGGGAGTACTGAGAAGATAATGACAAAAAATGAGCTGGTTGTTGTGCTTTCTAAATTACCAAGTTACTGAATGTTGTGTTTTCTAAACTATAATCTCAATTAGAGATTTGGTAGGGTAGTTGTCTTTGGAATAAACAAAGTATTTGTTCAGGCAAGACAGGCCAGGGAAGGGCAGAGAAGGCACTGTGCTTTGTACAAAGAGAACAGATTTACTTGCTCTGAGGTACATTATACAGAGAGAGAAACACAGAGTGAGGGAGCACTTAAATATGGAACATGTCTATGGATTAAAAAGGAAAAACTGAACATAAACATTCTCTCACAGTATCAGTGTGTAAGAATTACAAACCCAGGAAAATCAAGTTTCACAGGGCTCTGAGCAATTGCCAGGATCATCTCAGGTGCTGAATTTTACTGTTACAGACAATTTTAACTTCCAAAACAGAAGGCATACAGAAAACAAGAGATATCCTTAAAGGTTCTGGATTCCTTAAACATAAAATTACAAAAAGCAACATAAAGGAATGGAAGGAAGAGGTTACAGAGAAGAAACTGATTGAAAACATCAATTCAGAAGGTTACAATGGTAGAACCTACTATGAAATAAGAAACTTCTGAATATTGAGTAAATAATAAAGAATAACCAAGCAAAAATACTAGGCCAGAAGAGAGATTTCAATAAACACAGAAAACTGCTAGGTTACAAGACTTATATCTATAATAATAGAGCACTAGCACTTCCTGAAGGTAACTATCTGCACAAGCACAGATTCTTCCAATGAAGCAGACAGATAGTGTTGTAAAAGAACAATGAAGCTTCCTTTACCAAAGCAGCAGCTGCATTAAGAAAATAGAAAGTGGGTCAGATTACTATGAATGGGTATAAAGGAACCACATGAAGGTGTCAGGCCAAAATCAAAAAGGTTAAAATAGAGGGGAAAAAAGGCAAGGGATGTCAAAGTCAAGGAGAAATTACTCTACAAGTACAGTGCTAGTAAGAGGAAGACCAAATTGGATCAATTGCTGTCTAACAAAAAGGAAAGACAGCCAGCAGATGAAGCTGGAGACATGTTCCTATTTTTTTTCCCCTTCAGTTGTCACTGAAGATCAACTGTAAGCCAGATGACTGGTGACAAAGAGGTAAGATCTGTACAAATGCAGCAGGTTAGAGTATACTTACAGGAGCTGATATGAAAAATATCTCAGTGGGCTCAATTTCAGAGTCACAATAGTAATTTTTGAAAACTATTATTCGTAGATGATGTCTGAAAAAAAAATCCAGGAAAACTGGAAAAAGTTAAATGGCAATGAGAGTCTTAAAAAGGTGTAAAACAAGAAGCTGAGGAATTAAAGACAAGTGAACTGAACTTTCATTTTCTGAAAGTTGGGAACTTGCAGACATCAAAGCAAAGACAGGAAATAAAGAGGTCGCACTGATTTTTTTCAAGTAGAAATCATGTCGATTTAATTTTCTTCTGTGACAAGGCAACTTGGCCTTGAGATGGG
Source organism: Oxyruncus cristatus (assembly GCA_013399855.1). Taxonomy (NCBI): domain Eukaryota; kingdom Metazoa; phylum Chordata; class Aves; order Passeriformes; family Cotingidae; genus Oxyruncus; species Oxyruncus cristatus. Next base: position 417,170 of record VXAY01000866.1, read on the forward strand.
GAGAAACAGATGTCATGCACTGACTTAAACAAAATTCTTACATTCTTGTATGACACTCAACCAGGTTATAGTAGTCCAGACTGAAAAAATGGACGAGAGATAGCTACTGGTAGCTTCATGTGAAACTACAGAAAGCATCTGAATAGTCATGAGGTTCTTTTACTACACAAATCGAAATTCTTAACTCCATACGAGATATACCCTGGATCCAAGAGTATTGCACATTTTCATTAACCTGGAAGATGCAAGGAGAAGAATGCGCGTGTGTTGAAATTCAGACCGACGCAATCTGGCAAGGTTGCAAGAATGCCATGAATTCATGCCTGTCTTGAGAAGTTGAAAAAATGCCCTGAAATTACTAAGGTGCAACTGAATGGTAATGAATTCAAGACTACCCTTAGGAAGAGACCAATTGCTTAAATTAGCAGTACAGTGGGAAAGGGTGTGTGTTTTAGAGTACACAAAATGAAAGTAGCATGTTGTTGTGAAAGAGGTAACCATTAGCTCATGTCACAGGATCACCCTTTCATTTAACTCCACAGTAGTAATGCTAAAGCCTCACTACTGTATTCAAACTAGAGAAAAACAAAGGTGGTATGTACAAGGAAATCCAGAAGAGGATTCAAAGGCCTAAACCAGTGTTTTCTTAACAGTTTGTCAAGAAAAACTGGAAGTGCTAGGTTTGTTCAGAGAGAAGAATGAAAGTGGACTTGAAACACCATAAATATGTAATGGCATTATTGCAAAGCAAAAGGATTTTTTACATCAGCTGAAGATAGGGCAGTAAGAATATAATGTAAATTCTCTTCCTACACTAATGTTAAAAAGGCAAAATAAATTTTACTATGAAAATTAAGAAAAATAAGCTCAGAGGGCTTGTGGGATCTCCATCCCAAGATGTTTTGAAGAAAAGAGCAAACATGTGACAGGGGCCACAGGAAAATGTACCTCATTAAGCACTGAGGTACGACAGAAATTCTCATGAGACTGCCCTCACAAACCAATGCTCTGAGACTTTACCATTACTACAGGAAAGGTGCTCAGTGATAGGACCTATTCCAAAATCTAATGAGTAAAGCTAATCAAGCAAAAGTAATGTGAAACAGGTAACTGCTGCCTTCTTCCTCTTCTCACCTACAATGTTCCAATGACTGTATGAGACTAGGCCATAACAGAACAAAAGGGTCAAAAGACAACTGTGGCAGAAGACAGGAGTATTTACTTGAAATAAAAAGATGAAATATACAGTGAAAAAGTTGCATCCCTAAACCTTTTGTCTAGCAGTCTTTCCTCCCGAATAAATGCAGAATCATGAGTCTTGCCAGTCACTGTGAAATCCATGATGACAGAAGCAGAAAAATACATCTTCCAAGCCATCATTTCAAAAAGCCCATTTTCAAAAGATCTGGATAACTTACTACTTTATCTTAAGTTACATACAGGAGTTTGTTATTTACTTAACAAGAAAAGCTATTATATTTTTAAGAGGAAATCTGTCAACTGACTTCTGACTAACTTGATCATTTCTAGCTGATTCCCACAAACAGTAAAATGAAGACAGATTCTTGTCTAGCCCTGAAGACTACTCCACATGGTGGACTGGCCCAAGGCAATTAATAAACTGCTGAGTAGAAATGCTTAAAATGTGTGCATGCACAAACCCAAACTAGCTTAACTTTATACTAAAGTTCCGGTAACTATCTGCTTTTAAGAAAAATAAGGATTTTCTTTTTGCCTTCCTTTTCCTCTAAATATTACTTAATTCTAAGGGACACAAGGGAAACCAGAGATCAAAACCGGAGCAACTTTGAAAAAGCATGCAGCAACTTTGATGGCAAGACGCAGAAACTGGAAATTGTTCAGTGTTCTGCTCTGCTTGTTTTAAGAGAAACTAGATTCTTAAAAACACTGCTTTTCCTTCCTGTACAATTAACACAAATATCTTGAACGCAGTACTACCCAAGTCAAACAATGCAGAAGATAAACCCCGAAGGAGCTGTAGCATGTTTTACCTTACGTCCCACATACACAGGGATTCCAATAATCATAGCAGGAATAGCAATGCCAGCTATTAAGGCAATTCCTACAGGAGCTCCAACAAGTGTCCCTAGCTGCCACAGTATTTTCTTCTTACGGCTCCATGGTTTCTTCCCCCAAAATGTACAACCTGATGGACTAATAGAAAGAAGAAAACTGTAAAGAAACTGTAAATATAGCTATACACTAGTGAACAGTTTCAAAAAATTATCTTAGTTATAAAATTATTGTCCTTATGTTAAAGTTACAGATAGTACAGATACCAAATCATCAGTTATAAATTCTTCAGAATTTTTTTTTGCCTTGACAGCATATTTTTCAATGTGAAGAGAAGCACGTTGCATGTTACTACACCCCAATTTGTGGTTCAAAGGTAACTTATACAATCAAGAGTTTTTGTATTGCTTACTATGAAGACAGAATTAAATATCACTATTACGACATCAGCAAAACCAGTGGGTGTGTTCATCTAAAACACTTCATTTGTGCTAAGAAGTCGTTGCATGCACAAAACTTAGAAAATATTTTAAAATGAAAAGTAACGCTAACTTAATCCTCTGATATGGATACTTCAGCTGTGATTCTCTACTCCGAGAAGAAGAAACCCAGACTTACACCACCCGGGAATCTACTCCTCTGTAGTTTAGAAAACAAATTACCAACTGCATAGATTTTTTTCTTAAATTTACCTTAAATAATGTAAATCTGAGATCTCTTTCATACATAGCCAACAGAATTCACAGCCACACACGGCACAGGTCATATGATTGCAGCTTCCATCATTCATTTTTATTATATAAGCAGCACAGCGTGGGCATGGCTTTATGTCATCAGCTGTTTAAAAATTAATATTAAGATCATATCAGTTCTTTAGACAGGCAGATTTAATCAAAATACAGACATACATTTGGAAAAACCAATTGAACCATTATCTGAAAAACTGAAGAAGTGTTTTGTAAGGTTGCTTTACAAATCTTGATTTGTCAGTTACTTGATATCTATTAGTTTTTGCAAACCTTGGACTGAATAAAACTAATGAAAACAAGATGTATTACACAACATTCAAGTAATTGAATAGTTAATGAATACTCTCTGTTCAAGCATTTGCTAAGCTTAATGAAATATAGATTAGACTCAGACATTAAATATGTTAACACAGGACTGATAATACGGTCTCTAAACATAATCTTTTACATTTCATGCTGTTATGAATCTCGTACTTGAATATTCAGTCTCCACACTGTTAACTTATCTTAAATCCATCTGCCCATTCACATTAAATGTACTTCTTTGGTATCACCAACCTCCTCTTGAGTCCTTTTCACAGTCATACTTTATATGTACTTACTCCCTAGAAAAACACAGTGTAGCAAGAAGAAAACTCTGGAGGCTCTTCTTGTTCCCAAGTCAAATATGGAAAAATGAGGTTAAGTGACTAACTCTGTCAAACAAGGGGTCATTGAGCAACAGTGAAATACTTGTATACTGACACACCACAGTTGTGATCTTCATTCCTTCACATTACTGGTTAGCATCTGCCCTTTGGGACAAGCTGTTTATTCAGAGCAGCCGAAATACCTTACAGCTCCTAAAGCAGACTCCAAGTTCACTGCCTCTGTGCTACAAGCTAGGACAAAGGGAAAGGAGAGCTTATACTTGACATAAAGAATACCTAAAGACGTGCAGAACCAGCACAAAAAAACAACTCCAGTGCACAAGGACAGTGGGCAGCTGAAAGGAGGCACCAGGTATTCCCATATGGGAACAGACGCACAACCTACAGGGCAGAAACTAAACCAAGCAAGTTCTTCAGCACAGGAATAGTAGACCTAACACTGTTCAGCCTGGGAAGGATTGGAAGGGGAAGGAAAGGAGCTGGTCTGCTAATTTATTTAGTTTATTTTAAAATTTGTTTGAAAACTAGAGCAAGATGCCAATTTTTAAGGTAAGATGGGATGCCTTGTTAAAACAAGCCAGCACAAACAAATCAGAGACTCCCACGTCTAGGGCTGGATTGGAGAACGACAGCTCTAACTACAAGGCACAAAAGAGACTCTTTACCCAAATATCCACCTTGTTTGTTCAGGCAGACACAAAAGCTGCCATGTAAATCAGAGTTTGGTGTAATTCAGAGTCAGTTCTTATTAACAGCAACCTGGACTTTCAATGTGCAAAATACTACACTGAATAGTTTATCCTCTTTTTTGGGGAATCGCAAACAAGTTCAACTTTAAGACTTCGAATTGTTTGCTTTCTGGCAGACAAGACATATAAGCATATCCTAGAAAACCAGAAGTTAGTACTAACAAAGATGTCAAACATCAGAGTTGGCATCAAAGTAATAGTCTATTTTGACAGCAGAAAAATCAGTGGATTTGAGTTTTAACACCTTTTATTATTAGCAGCCCTGGGAAGTTTCTCCTACAGTGGAGAAAGCAAGTGTATACAGTGTGTAAGTGATACAACTAAAAAAGTCAACGTGTGGGATGTCTTGCAGCAAGTTCATTTGATTTCACATTTTTCAATTACAAAGTAAGAATTTAAAATTATGACAAGCTTCTGAGACTTAACTCAGATGTTCTGGCCACACAGTACTTCAAATTATAACATCTAAAATTTTATTTCAAATTTAGAATTGCTATTGTATGTTTTTGAAAGACAAAGCATCTAGTATCTACCATGCCACTATTCCATTCTTTCCTTATTTAGGGTCAGTTGTGCCAGCGTACAAAAGAGATGTTTTACAGACACAGTACCCTAATCATAAATACCTGCTGCTCCAGATTCCTGGCTGTAACTAATAGATGAAGAACGAATTGTTCTGAGGCGCAGACTCTGAGCTCTCTCCTGGCGAGCAGCATCACAGGTCTGGTTGGGATGCCAAATTTGCTTACAGTGGTAGCAAAACTCAGTTCCACAGCCTTCTCGTCCACATGTAAGCTTGGGACAGCTGGCACATCCAAAAGCAATCACAGCGTATCTTGAACAATCAAGAGGGGCAAAAGAGAATTTTGTTAATAAAACCAGTTCTAACTATAGACCAAAGCTGTCAGAGCAGCTGAAGCAGGTACAAAGGCACTGGACATCAGGAGTTGACAGGTGGTGGTCGGTACTGGTTCCTTATCACAACTCCACTGTCACTGCATTAGATTGAAATTGTACAGAAATATTATAATCAGTGCAACACTGCACCCATTCACCTTAACTCCACGCAGGACTGAAATATACTGTATTTAAGGCTGAACGCAATACAGTAAGGTTTACAATCACAAAGTATCACAAATGTATTCAAGCAATCAGGAACCTTTCGGAAGTGTCCCAGTAACTATGGGAATGTCTAAGCTTGAATGTGTCTATGACGTAGGAAGACCCCTGCTAAGTGATCAGTAGTGTAACCTATTGCCATAAAGACATCTGATTTGGTACTGCAAGACATTTTAGTATTTTACTAGTTGCCTTTTACCATGAACATCAATAGTTAATTTTAAAAGATATTCATTAACTCTTTACATTTTAAAATGGCAAAACAACAAACCAAGTATTTTATAAATAAGGATTTTGGTTTCTCAACAATTAAGGCATTTTTAAAAATACATTTCAAACAGTAAATGCAAAAATTGGTAATAGTTCAGGGCCTCACTGCAACCTTTACTCTGATAATATTACAGAGCAAACAGTTCCAAAAATGTTGAGAGTTACAAAACTGTGTTACACTACTTCATAATCAGTTCTATACAATGAGAGTTGTAGCAACAAATTATTTCATCAGATCTGCATTTCAAAGTTCACATGATAAAAACACAACGTGTATTATCGTTCATATCAACAGTAAATACAAACATATACACATGTATACACATGTGCCTTAATTCCTACCCATTGCAATTTCTTTCAATGATTTCATGCAATAGCTTTCCTTATAATATATACTACTAAGTCCACTGGTACAAACACTGAAGACAGATGTATAGCTTTATTCACCCTGAATAGACTTCAACAGATTTATAAGTGCTGCAGGACATAAACTTTTGTCTCTTTTTATTTTAAAAGACTAAATTGTTTACTTTTGCCCTTGTCCATTTTATAGCAGTTGCATAAGTTCGAAATATTCTTTATCAGTAATGATACTTGAAAAATTATTCCCACTCACATGCCTATTTGAAAATTTAGCTACTTTATTTTAGAGTAGCTAGTTCTGAAGCTCTGTAACATTAATGCAAATCTTATCCCTTTCATTATTGTTTTAAAACAGCATGTTTGAGGTTCCTCCCAAGAAGGTCTGCAAACAAAGAGGGGCTTTCAACCTTTCACTTACAGATGAAGTTACAAGTGCTTGTCTGTTTTCAAATATTTCTTTCTTTCCAAGTAGAAATTTCAATAATTGCTAGACTCTTCTATATTGCTGCCAAGTTAATCAGCTTCATTTTTCCCACTTTCTGCAAACTGAAGAGATAATTGCTCTGCATGTACACAAAGAGACTCTGATCCAAACGCTTCTTCAACATATACAGGGATACATTCAAGGCTTGCTAACATTATATCAAAAAAATCTTAACTGCAATCTGTAAGTGTAATTTATATACTGCCTCCTTCCTATTGCTAATAAAGCAGGGGCACAATCCTGAAAGCACTCCCCACTTGGGACTGATGCATTGGCACACCTTCGGAAAGTAACCTTTTAGACCAGAGTAAATCTCAGTTCAAACTGTACAAGACTCCAGGTTTAATTTCCACATTTTGCATTCATTTTACAGGAGATGTGAAAGCCAAAAGTTCTTGTTAGGCTAAGAGAAGGGTAAATCAACCAAATTCAAACTAATAACCAGTAAAACAAAAACCAGAGGCAAAGAAAAATTAGTTGAAGAAAGGCTGCATATTGAGAAGAGGGATGAAGAATTTATACTCTTTTGCCTGATCTGCTCTTTGCTTGATAAAGATTAGAAAATCTAGGAACTGCTGCTCTCTTCTAATAGTACCAGCAATACAATCTCAGAGCAAAACCATTACATAATTCAAAACACAAGACAGAACACATTTGCAATACTAATTCAGTAAGGCTTGTTAAAATGACATCGGAAAACTGATATAAAAAACAGAATACAAAAAAATTAGTCTGGGAAACAGTTCAGGTTTCCTTATTTGCGCTCCTTCCCCAGAGAAGGATCACCTATGTGACAGTGTCCCTTATCAAGCCACTGCAGGTAGGTTACAGCTAGTCCAGACCTTCACAGTGTTTCAGGCAATGACAACGATCGGGATGCACTGGAGCTCACAACAAAAGCCGAGCATGAAACAGCCCAGGGTCAGAAAGTCAGGGATGCCAGCAGGATGAACCATGGAATTGTTCACTGTTCATTCCAATGCAGCATTAGAATGGTGTAGTCCCAGAGACCCCACAGCTCCCAGACAACCCATCCAGGGTTTAACTACTGCAACAAAGGTTCTCCTCCAAACTAATCCATAGTTCTCTGTCAGGAAGATAAGTTCTCCACTGGGACAGAAGTAATAGGAATACACTTAATACTGCAGTTAACTTCATTTTGAGATCTGTTTGGTTCATATTTTGCCATGTCTATGATTTGGTTTTTACCCCAAACAGAGTGAAAGACAGGTGAAAAAGTTTCATTCATTGTTTTTTCCTGAGAGCACAGGGGCCCATGATGTAAAAAACCCAACATCAGAACAGTCTGAGCTCCCCTCTTTCTCTCTTTTATTTTCTCTCTGGGATCAAAGTTTTTATAATTATTTCCTCTGTATCTGGTCTGAATTTTTCTCCTCGTGTGACGATGCCCAAACCCTGAAACAATATTACATGGGATGTTTTATCAATGCTGGGAAGAACTGAAGCATTGTTGTGCACCATCCATTTTTTACCTATTTGTGCAGTAAATTTTTCCTACCAAAATGCTCCACTTTGCACCAGTTTCCAATTCATTACTTTACTTATTTCTAATCTTAAGGTCAACTTCAGGAAATAATGCTACCCTCTGAAGTTATTGCACCTCTTCTACTTTGGAATTAATTGCAAATTTAGTAAATGCATTCTATCTAGCTCCCTCATGAAATACCTGATCCATGCTCAAATCAGGTTAGCTACCATCACAACCCTAATGCATTCTACAAGTACATTTCAAAAACTGTTCCTTCCTCCATCCTCCTTCTATGCTCCACCACAACATAAAATCCCTGTTACCACTTTCTACACCACTCCCACTCCTCCTCCCCACCTCCCTGTGTGTGCTTTCTCCCAGCCAGGCACACACTGACTTGCCAGGCAGTGCTATGGTGGCTACCAGAAGGCCAAATCTAAAACCGTAACTGTAGGATTCATATGCAGGTATTACTCTTGCTGAAGGCATTACTTGTGGTCTCTTTTGCTCAACCGGTATGCTTTTTTTTTTTCCTCAAAACTTTTTAGATTAATTTATGCTGAATGCTCAATCCCTGCTGCCCAACGTATCTGAGAGTTCCAAAGGCTTCAAAACAATCAGAAGGATGGGAAAAAGACAAAACATGATTGCATGAGCTCTCGTTCCTTTAGGATGACAACCGTAAACATTGATACTCCTGAGAAATACCCCTGTAACCAACTTCATCACATTTTAAACTAGTAATTAGAATTCAATGAGGAGGTGCTATCCGTGCATTAAAAGCAGAACTCATTTATCACTGTGAAGAATTTCTGTACCACTTGAAGTCTATCATGAAAAGTCACGTTAGCAAAAACACAACAAAGTTGCCCATACAGTTCTAGTTTGTTCCCTTCACACACAGACATTAGCAGAGTTTATCTGGTGATACACTGTGTTTTGCACAGGATTCCACTCCCAGAGTAAGGAGCATAGAGCAGGCAGTTCTGGAGCAATGGTTTAAATATTTGCTGTACACTAATACATTGCTGTGGTCTCACACAATTGCATGGAACTTTAACTGCACTCTGAAAACCCATTTTTTAATTTAATATGGTGTTATCCATAGCAATTATCATCACAGTTTCTGACCACTGAAAGATACGTAGAAATTTTTTCTAAAAACAGGTAAGAAAATTGAAGCACAAAAAACCGGCCAAGTGAAAAGTCTCCATTCAGCAAACCTGCCTTACTCTACTTAATTAAGTACTAAAAAAGTATCTGAACCGTGACACATGGTTTAGTAGAAAATGGTTTAAAAGTTCTGAAATGCTTCCCCTTACCTTGAATAGCAACAACTTACCTAGAACTCAAAAAACTCAGGGAAACTCAAGCAAAGCATACTTCTGCCTACCAAATAACACCTTTTAGTAGTTTTCCTTCTGCAGTGTTAAAATATTAAGAGCAAGCTGTATGTCGCTCAAATTTTTTTTCCTTCTCTCCTTAAACTATACCTGAGCAATACCATCCACTTTGGACCAGATACCAAACTACGACCTCTCCAGTCCCCACTTTTGACTCAAAAATTCTATTCATTTAAAGTATGAAAGCAAGACTGCATTTGAAATAAATCCTAAACATTAAGCACCTGAATATTAATATTGCAATATTTAATCTACCTAACAATCAGTCCTATTTGGCTTGTTCTCTTCCAACATTTGTCCTTGTCCTCATTCTTCTTATTACTCACCTGTGAGGCTTTGAAACACAGGTGTCATCCTCTGAGTTTTCAGTAAGTACTACACATCCAGCTTGCAGTCATGGCTATAACCTTCAAGCAGTTATGATAATGCAAACAATCCCTAAAAAAGCAGCTTGCTGAAGAATGGCATCATGAGACACCAGCAGCAGCAAAGCGTGATGAGCTGCTCAGTAGTATTCAGCCTACTCGTGTCAGAATTCAGCATGGTTTCAGAACTGTTTAAGTACTACAGCAATGTTAAAATACTACGTTCCTCAGGTAATAAGCAGGAACAAGATGATTATCTTACATCAGAATCCTACTGACAGGCAACAAGTGCTGTCTCAACAGCACTTCAAGATGGAAGGTATCTCTAGCAGGAGGGCTTTTTAATTTAAAGAAAAGCTTAAATCATTTTTCACAGTAAAAAAGCCAAAATACACACTGTGCTTGAACAAATAAACTAAGTTAAAAGTACAATCACCAAATCTTCAATTCTCTTTAGTTTGAGCTTTCCACCATTGCCTTGGCAGTGCAACACTTAATTTTTTTTTGCCTGATGTAGATACGTGGCAACAATTTACTAATAGAAGTCTCTTGATATTGCTGAAATTCCACCTGTGCAGAAAATAAGAGAAACCTACTTGAGAAAAACTTTTATTTTGGAAGGTGGGTTGTGGCTTGGATTTTCATTTATTTTGATTTCTTGTATTTCTGGGGGTTTTTTTTAGAGAGAATTTTGCCTGATACCTACTTTTAAAACACATAACAACACGCTAAAGTAAAGCAAGTAACTTTTCAAAAGCATAACACCATGAAAATGATGTATTCAGGCTGTCGCTGTTTTGCAGATACGGGAAAAATACGTACCCACAGTCTGGAGCTGGGCACCACCTACAGTCAGGATCCGCGACCAGCCACCGCCTCAGCATAAACTCTTCATATTTTTCCATCAAGATGTCATCATTTAATATCAAACGGATATCATGGGGATTAAATCGTTCTGAGCATTCTGGACAGCTAATATTAACTCTGCTCTCAGAGATTTCTATCCGGAGATACTGACGCAAGCAATCCACACAAGATCTATGGTGACAAGTCATTATCTCCGGGAACCTGTCCTTGGAGTGCCGCAAAAGGCACAAGGGGCATTCCATGAAGTCTCCACTTTGTTTGCTGCTAAAGGTTGTTCCATTATCAGAAGATGTACATGTGGAGAAAACAGAGTTCTTGTCCGTACACATTTCTGAATGAATACTTTCAATACTTGCAATTCCATCAACACCTCCATTTAAATCCCTAGACTTGCGTTTCGTGTCTTTTTTTCTCCGAAAAAGTGAGCCCAATGAAATTCTTCTTTTCTTTGGTGCCTTTTTAACCGATGGCAAGCTCACAGAGGAAGCAGAAGACTGGAGGTCCCGATCAGAGCCCATTTGCCGATGTAAACTCATGTCTAGGCCACTCATCAGAAAAGAGTTAAATTTCATATACAATCCTAATCATTTCTAAGGATAAGAGTCAGAGGATAAAGGCATATTATTATGTAATCCAGCCGGAGAGTCTTCATGCAGAAAATTCACATGTATCCGCTTCCAGCAAATTCTTCAGAGGAATTCCCTATATAAGGAGGCAAGAAAAAACAAAAAGAAAATTAGAATCACAACCATCACTTTTGGTTCTGAAAGGTTACAGTTGTCTAATGACATGTTACTCCTATTACTACCATTTTCTCTTACCATCTGATCCAATACCTCTTTCTGTCAGCTTTTTCTGTCTTTCACATCCTTCTTATCCTAACAAGCCTGACATTTCCCTGTGATCAAGGACTATCTTCGTTACACTTAATCAATGCCGAGAACAGCATCTTCGCTCCCCTGCTCTCTTAAGGGGGGGGGGCAAAAATGGGGAGTGTGTGTGTGCATATGTAGAAATTACCAAAACCCAAAGACGACAACTAAATAGATGTACAAGTTCCTCTAGAAATCTTAGTAACAGGTTTCAGCATTGGAAACCTTTCTGTTTTCTATACCTTACATTTTCCACACATGTGATAAGGTCAACTAAGAATCCAATACAGTTAATTAAAAGAAAGATTTTTGTGTGTATTTTGAATCCACTTAGACTGACAGCAGAAATTAAATCACTGTAGCCAAACAACTCAAGATATTCTCAAAATCTAAGGGTTCTCAGAGAAACATGCATATTTATAACAGAAGGCATCTGAATATTTCAGGGAGCAGAGCTGCAGAGTGAGTGACAGCCAACACTGTCTTGCCTTTCAACTTCTACATAATCAAGCAAAGAGTACAGTTAAGGTGACAACATCTGAATCTTTTATCAGATTGGTTTTTGTAAGAAAAAAAAAAGGCCCCAAAACCAGACTCCCATCATATATTCAAGCTTCAATTATTGCCTATGTACAAGATGACAGCAAGGATTTCCTTCTGTTCCCTGCTGCTTAACTCACTGGCTCCAAGACAAGAGAAAAAGAAAGATGTTTTCCTATTTTCCTCTGACAGAGGAGACTGCTACAAGAAGTGGCAAATCACCTCCAACCAAAACCACTAACTTCTCCCCAAACATGCAAATATTCCCACTTCTTGGAAGCTCGATTGCACAAAAGGAGTTTTTCTCTCAGTGTACTGCTTCTGTAACAGAAGAATATAAGAAGGCATTATTACGTGACACCAGTGCTGCAAACTTGAGTCCAACTACTGCTCACACCATTTCTTTCCTCAGCGTTCCCCAAGTTAACTCCCAGAAAGGCATGCACTGGGTTTCTATGACTTTATCAAAGGATAAAATCAGAAACCAGAGAAGAGAAGTCCAAAGGTAGAAACAAAGGAATGTAAAGATGAATGTCTCTATTTACCAAAGCCAGGCAGTCTGCACACCCGTGAGAGACCGGCACAGAAACAACCGTGTGCTGTGTGCATGTCTCTGGAAGCGATCACTGAGCTGCCTGGGTCAAGACTAGGAAGTTTCAGAGGACGACTGACCAGCAGCGGAAACAGGAATCCCTCTCCAAAGAGGAAACACAGAAATAGCTCACGGCCTGTCCATCCTACCAGAGCCGTGTGTGCAGCAAACCCATTGCTCGACCTTCTTCAGACCAGCGTAGCAAGGTGCTGAGTATGTCCGAGCAGGTAGCCAAGACAACACTACTCAGATTATACTACCACCCAGTATAGTAGTACCCCACAAGAATACTTGCCTTCTTCAAGTGTAAAAGTTAAAAAAGAGGAAAAAAACCCCACCATCCATAAAAAAAACCCCAACCAAAAACCCCCACATATCTCCTGGTTTTGATAAAATGAAGTCTTATTGAGGCCCTTGAGTTTTTGAAAAAAAAAAAAAAAAGCCACTATATTCTATTTTTCAAATGCTGAATTATTTCTCCCTTTTTTTTTTTTTTAATAGAGGAAAATCTTACCACTGTGAACATATTAAACAAAATAATCTTAGTTTACTCCCAGGGTCGAAAAATAAAGCATATTTCAAGAACATAACATACTCTTCCTTCCCTCCTAAGGGAACATTTTTATACTAAAAATCTAGCCAAAAGGAATCTTGGATGCTTTACCTGCTTCTGTTCCCAAAACAAATTTAATAATTTTACAGCCGCTGTTTTTCATTAAATGAACTAAAACATTCCTTTATGTAAAAAAAAAAAAAGAAAAAAAAAGAAAAAAAAGGAATAAAAAAAAGAAACTGAAAAAGCCTCCTCCACAATGATTACAGAAGGAGACATCCTTCTCTCCAGCATCTTGGCATGATGTTGTATCACAGATTCCCGCAACTGGGAGACGGTGTCTGAAATATGCTATAGATACAGCCCATGGTTGACAATGAATTAAGTTTATATTTTTAGAAGTGTAAGGATAACCTTAAAAGCATTATTATAATTGGATTATAAAAGCTTATAAATGCTTAAAAGCATAATTGTAACATTGGTATGTTCACACAGATACTACCAGGGAAGGGGGAACTGCCATCCTCCCAAAACCAGGACAGTCCATAAACGAAATGAACAGCAATCAAAGCACTCATTTCAGGCAAGAAGTTTTTTTTGTTGTTGTTTTTTTTTAAGAAAAAAGTAAAATAGAAAGCAGTAGGAAGTAAACACAGTAACACAGCCAAGTCTATGACTACAAGGCATCCCCTCCTCCCTTTCTCTGGAGAGGAAAGAATGTGTATTACAGCATTTTTGCCAGTTCCAACAGATGTACAAAATCAAGAAATAGCAGCTCTGGTGAAGAACTGGTTGTACTTTTTTTTTTCTTTTTAAATAAACAAAGATTCTCCCATGCTGTAAAGAAAGAGACCAGTATGTCCTATGGTTCTTTGAGCAATGGGATCTGATAAGCAGTCTCTCAGAAATATAAGATTGCTCTTCTAAGGAAAATAGTTAAAACTTTGAGTGGATCTTTGAATGGAAAAGTTGCCAGTTATTTCAGACCATCATCAATTATGGTCTCTAGATTTAAATGCAGAAAGCTGGTTTTAAAAGCCATCCTTTTCCTTATATAGTAATTCTGGATTGACATTTTAGTGACGTTCAAAGATGACTTTGCTAAAGTGAAAAGATTCAGCAGATGATTTATTACAGGAAAAAATGAAGACAAATGTTACAATGCTAATAACTATCAGAACTGTACAAAATCATAAAAGCTTTACTAGTGCAATCTGGGGCACCGGCCAGTTCTCATGTTGCCCAACCCAACACAGCATCTGCATGTTTTTGCTGACAAAAAGAAGGAAAAAGAATATTTGATTCTGTACAGCCAGAGAACACAATGCCCGTATTATTGCAGTAACAATGAGTCCACATGAAGGAGATACACTGTGTGCAAAATGAAGCTCTGAAATCCAACTACTTGAAATGAGCCGAAGGCACATAAATTATGGTAATAACAAACAATCTGATTTCCAGGCAAAATTCACTGCTAGTTTTGCACTACTCTCACTGACCAGTATAAATTCCATCAACACACAGAAGAAATTAATATGGGCAAGAGCAAAGGGACAGAAAAACCACAGAGTGCAAATCCTAAAAATTTAAGTTCACCACTGTTCTCAACATTTCCTCAAAAGCACTTACTGACTACAGAAAAACCTTGCTTCTGGCTTCCCGCCATGCCCAAAGCTCTACCACAAACCCAAATTCCAGCCGAGCTTTGCATTCTGCTCGTGCCACAGACTACCACAAAACACCACTTGCCACAGCACAAACACACCTTGTCATTTGAAGATTTCCAAAAGCACAAATGACATTTACAGTTGCAATTCATGTAAAGCTCAGTATTTAACTGCTATCTGTTCCTTCTGCAATCCTGCCTAAGCTGTTTGCTGAGGAAACCTAAAGAACAACCAGTTAATTGCCTTCTATCATTCTTTTCAACCATGCTCCTTTAAATAAATGCTACTGCTGACCACATAGTGGAGGGGGAAGGAAAGGAAAGGAAATCAGAATAATCTAGCAAAGCAAGAAGTTTTCAACTCACAGATGACTGGGGTGAAGAGTATCTTCTCATATGGTTCTCCCATGGCACAATCTTCGCTTGTCTCTTACCAATTTCAAAACATTTTGGAAATGCCCTAAGGGCAGCTGAGGATAACTCTGCTATTTTGCACGAAAAGAGCAGCAAAGCCCTATTTCTGTAAACCTACTAGGGCAGACTAACCCTGTCATGCTCTGAACTGTCCTATAAACACATGGGAGGCACAAGCTCAACGTGCTGCCTGCCTGCTCCTCCATTACACATTCAACCTGGTGTACAGGAGCAACAAAGCAGGCAGTCGGCCGACAGGGCAAACAGCTTCACACACATTTGCAAAACGAAGGCAGTCTTAAACATTTATGTAGAAAAGGAGAAAACCCACAATATAAGCATGGATGTAGTTACATCCTCACTAAAACCCTTAAATATTGCCCTGTAATTGGTGCTTAAATGGCAAATTTAAACTTTCCCTGTTCCAAGCAAACCCTCTTTATCTTATGCATTTGCTCCTCCAGCAGTGATTTAACCAAGCACCAACTCTGTTAGCATAGTGAAAGTATTTCTTGATTAAAACTGACTACTGACAGCTTCCTCTCTGACATCTGTAATTCCCAACATCTATACTCTGTAGCTACTTTCTGAGATGCACTGATCCACCTTAAAGAGAGCTGTAACAAAAATTCCTCTGGAGCTTGATTTTCATGCATCAGAAAATCACAGATTTGAAATACATTTCTGCCTCCTTCTTCCAATAAGCGTCTCCTGTCAGTCACATAGAATTTCTAAGCTATGATGTTCTTAACATAGAGGTATCTCCAAGCATCTAAAAGAGGCATCAAAACCAAATTTTCCTTTTCATTTAATCCATGATCTAAAAACTGTAAACGCAGTGGAATAAAATATGCAAAAGTTTAAACTACTAAATTAAATACCAATGCACGAGATTTTGAAACAAAGAAATTAAGTATCTCATTTCAATGGTGCTGCTTTAAATGCCAACTCATTCCATAACAGTTTTCTTAAAATTGCGGGGAAGAAATCCAAACACTTTCTCGTGAGGATTTCTGATCAAAATATACCCCTACTCACTTTACACATGCCTCAGATTCAATTATACATCTAGCATTGCTGAGTTAAAACAGAGAGAGGAACAAACTGAAAAGTTTAACAATTTTGACATCTATGTGCTTCTGCAGCACTTTGTCCCATTAAAAACACCCCACCATATTCACGTCAATGCACATGGTGTCAGAACATGCTAGCACTGTTACTTGGTTTAATCACAGATGATTTAGCACAAGCAGAATCAACACCTTGCAACTTGGAAGTAATCAAATGGAAATTCTGTTGAAACAACAAAGGTTCTGGCAGAACCTTTATATGCACCAAGTTGAAAAATAAAATCCTTTATTGGTAACATAATGTACAGTGCTAGATGAATGTGTATTGTGCAGGTGAAATGCTTAATTGCAACAATTATCAGAATGCATTTATGACTCCTTCGATGTACTTCCCTTCAAAAACCAAAAGCAAGAATAGTTACATTTTCCATGTAATGTTTCAAAGACTGTAAAGACACTACAGTTTGTGCAGAGTTTTTGATGTCTTCTATCTTTGGTTTCTAATAACAGGTGAAAGAAAAAGTTTATACTATTTGGATTAAACTGAAAAGTTAATCCTACAAAAGAAAGTTAAAACATTTGTATCAGACTTAGATTCAGACCTACAGATACTTGTCAAACATTTACACTGATTTGTTATGACAGGATGCAAAAATGTGAAGT
Organism: Oxyruncus cristatus; assembly: GCA_013399855.1. Taxonomy (NCBI): domain Eukaryota; kingdom Metazoa; phylum Chordata; class Aves; order Passeriformes; family Cotingidae; genus Oxyruncus; species Oxyruncus cristatus. Next base: position 434,082 of record VXAY01000866.1, read on the forward strand.
CAAAGTGTCTTAAATAATTCACTTAAACTGTGTAAAACTACTTTAAAAATATACCTGTGCAAATTTTACTTCATTATTACTTTTCTCTTTCGAAAAAAGGGCACCAGTATGATAGTTTACATTTTATGGAAGTAATTTTTACCCTTCAGACACTTTTGCAGGAAGGTATCTTTTACTTTCTATCCTGCTTTGTTTTAGAAGCCACATATGTGAATGCTTCTCTTGAAGCATGAAGACTACTCATTACAAAAGTTAGAGTTGCTTCTACTAGTAGTAAATCCAGAGTGAAAATTACTTGATCATTTAGTTAATTACATCTCATTTCTTTACACTTACGATGGACTATTGATAGCTGCACAGAAGCCATTATTTCAAAAATAATCCAAGACAAATTTTTCAAAACCTTTAGAAATCCGCCATGTCAAGTCTCGAACTTCACATATCATCTTTAAACAACAGAAGAACAGCTCCAGCAAAATAATTTCACTTTTTTAACTTACCTAAATTCAAAAGCCTGGGAGCAGAGTTCCCTGCAAGCATCGTACCAAGCATTCACTCACTCAGTTGACATTGGAGCTCACAGTGGGATCAGTGCAGGTGTTGACAATATCTAGGACATGCCCATATGAGCACAGAACTGACAAGCAGAATTCAGTAGGGGCCTTACCTCTAAAACGAAAGGAAGTCAAACCCTATGGGACAGGCCAGCTTGGCACATGTAGGCCACTAGACCCATGCCACAGGAGAAACCAGGGATCTTCCAGGAGCAAAAGGACTTGCTTTAAGATACGGAAGTTTCCAGAAGGCAGACTCAGTTTACTTCAGGGAGAGTCTTTAATAATTAGACTCTCCTGACTTCTTATGGAGAGATTTAGATTCGACGGTAGGAAGAAATTCTTTACTCAGAGGGCAGTGAGACACTGGCACAGGCTGCCCAGAGAAGGTGTGGATGCCCCATCCCTGGAAGGGTTCAAGGCCAGACTGGATGAGGCCCTGAGCAACCTCTAGTGGAAGGTTGTTCCTGCCCATGGCAGTGGGGTTGGAACAACATGATCTTTAACATCCCTTCCAAACCTGACTATTCTATGATTCCATGTTAAGAACCTCTGATATTCACAGATATTATCACACGAGAATTAAGACAAAAGCACTTGAGAGGCAGAGATAGTTCTTAGAAGTCTAGTTTCTAGTTTACCGCACTGTTACCATGTCTCAGTTTATTCTGACTGCACTTTATTTTTCCTTAAAGTCCTATGTCAATTATCTGGAAGTTCTATTTTCACTTGCAGAACAAAGCAGTATTGTTCGTAAAACAATGAAGCAAACAGACAGACAATGAACCCACTTGAGCTCAAAGCCTGAGAGTCAGACTGACCGGGCATAAAAATCACAAGATTGACAGTATTTAAAATACAGAGAAGCCTGCAGAATACACACTGCAGAATTGCCAAAAGTTAACTGATATACAGTGTTCTATTTTAAAATTCAGAATGGTATGTAGCACATGACAAACCAATCCTGACAACAAGAAAAATTGTCAATAGTTTATTAAAAAAAAAAAAGTTATGCTTCTTCCTTAGAAATTTATGAGCAATACATCCTGTAGCATGTGTCCATGACAGCTGCTCTTAAGAAAGGAAGTCCTGCAAGCTGCTCAGCTCATTCTGAAAGTCTCCGAACAACTGATTGGCAACTCCAGCGAAACTGTTCCTCTTGCAGATAAAATGCCTGTAAAGAAGAAAAGCGCACTCCAAGTGCCTTCCCTCTGTCTGGTGGCAAATGGGTAAGAATTCCTTAAATTCTAAAATAATTAATTTTCCAGACCAGCAGCATTAAATCTGGGTACACTGTGTGCAATGCCTGACCAGAGCTAAGAACTGAGTGAAGAGATGCTTTCTATTTGTGAATCTGCAGGCCTCTGTCTGTTGCAAATAAGAGTAACCAGATAAATTTTCCCTTATCTAACCCTGCAGAGCAGTCTTAGTTCAGCCATGCACTCGCTTGTGTGTCAAAAGCCTCTCCTATGCACTTCAGTGCATTCTGTAAGCAAATGTACAGCAAACTCTGCCAACAGAAACCAAAGTCTTGAAAACACTTGGGGGGGGGAGGAGGGGGAAGAAAGGGGAAAATAAATACATCACCAAAACTTTTAACTACTTTAATCCTTTAATCATTAAAATTCTTGCACTTAGCATCATTTATTTCCTTGCATAAGTAATGGGAATGTATTCTGTTTGTGCAATGATGGGCATGTATTGTCACTTCTGAATATTGTAGAGAGATTTCTTCTTATATATATATACACACACACATACCCTGAAATAATGTTCTAAAATATCTTACTAGCTAGTGGTCTGAAGAGTGCAAGCAACACTAAGGGATTTAAAAACTGTACCATCTGCCTATGCAACAGAAAAAGTTTTAATGTAACTGCATTAATACTTTCATTTAAACTAAATACTTACTGACCATCATCTGAAAAGAAAATTGGCCTGTATTAACAAATCACTTAAAATATTGGCAAATGACTGTTTCACCTGCTTGAGATTAAAAAAAAAAAATCCCATAAACCCAAAACCTTTCCATCCCTAAAGTAAAAATATACTATAAATTCTGTTTTTAAAATCATAACCATCTGTAAAAGCAGTTAATACAATAGAACGAGGGAATGTGATTCTAAATTCTGTCTTCTAAGAATGTGTATACAGTATGAACACATACAGTCTTAACAAAAGTATTCATGAAACAAAGTACATAATCTGGCAGTAGAAAAATAATCCCAAAGCAAATTTTCAGGTTCTTTCAGGTTCTTAGCTCTGTATTTATGTCAGTTGAAAGCAAGTATTGCCCACTTTTGGTTTTACTCTTTAAAACTACTGCTGAATGATAGCTTGGTATTTCCTGCAGTTGCTTTTTATTCCACAGTATTCACTGCAAAACAATCAGAGTAAAGACAGACATACACACCAGTGAAATAACAACAGAAAGTTTTGTTTCCTGCAGTGTTACCAATACTGCAAGTGGAAAACATTGCAACACTCCTGAATGCTGAGATCATTTCTACAGAAAAGCTGTTCCAAAATGAAAATAACCAATACTCACAAATTTCCAGAATAAGCAGATTTCATTTCAGGTCTGTAATTTTGCCTGGTAAAACAGTAATGGCTACATACTGAATTCTGACAAGCTTCTGTTTTCAAGCAAAAAATGACTGCCCTAATGTAAAAACAAACCAAATAATGTGTACCAAGATATAAGGTGGGACAAATACTGTACTAGAGGGATCTGAAGCCACGAACACAAGCTCCCGAGAGAGCACACAGAATCTGAACAGCACACCAGAGAGACAGCAGCTTGGGGGGATATAGAAGAGGTAACAGATTTCAGCTACCGGCTCCTAATGATTTTTAAATTCAGCAAGAGTCAGACGTTTCTATCTTGTGCTGAGGGAAGATATTATTGACCAGCTGACTGGCAGCATCTTCCAGCTCTGTTTTTTCTATAGCAGAACTAAGCTCAATTTTGGAGGCAGGGGAGAGAGAAATAAAAAATAAAACCATTTGCAACCCAAAAACACCAAATGCACCATCCACTGATCTTGAAATAGCTTTGTCTCAAATGAAGAAATGCTGGAAGCTATTAATGGATTACCTTTTTTAATCCCCTGGTGCTATTATACAGGTTTTATTAAAAAAAAAAAAATATATATAGATATACTGTAGATAAAATTTTTAAAGAAAAGCAACTAAAGGAACTAAAAGGGACCAAGTTAGTAAGAGTTTTGAATTCTTTCAGCAAGATTAAGTTCAGTGATTTGAAATACACCGATGCAGAATTTTTCAGTTTACATACTGACAGAACAAATTAATAGGTCAAGCTGCATGGGGGCATGTTTTACTAGGCTTTGCATAACCTCACTTCTTGAGTGAACAGGAGTGGTTAGTTAGACTGATGCAATCAGTACCTGACCTGAGGGCAGTTTCAGAAGCTGTGGCATTAGCCATAACAGTTTAGAAAACTGTCATAGTTTCTGATCATATCCTGGACTTGCTGCTGCTAGAATAGACAGGTATGGATTATTCACTCAGTTGCCCAAGGTTTTCTGAAAGTTTTTATATTTAATGGTACTTACCAAAATTCTTAGTTTCTCTATAAAGAGATGTATCAAATGAGACCAGTGCAGGGCAGCTACTCATGTCTCAGTGGCTGAGATACTGTCAGTTGACGGTGACTTAGGAAGAAAAATTCTGCATGGATGTATTTCAAATCACCTAGTCAGTTTCTTGTAATGATACTTCTAAATGCACTGATGCAATTTCAAATACAGACCAAGATTAAGGAAAAAAAAAAAAAAAAAGAAAAGAAAAGAAAGAAAAAAAGAACAACCGAGAGAGAAAGAGACAAAAACTAAGGCAGGGAAAGGTCTAGCCGGGGAAACAAAAATACTCCATCTTGCCAGGAACACTGCCTGTAGCTTCCAGACAGGAAACTCACTGCCTCCAGAAAAACCATTGGTGTCACGAAATGGTAGAAATACCATGAAACTTATCTCACAGCTGAACCGAATGTAGCATGAAAGGAGAAAATTAGAAAAGGAACGTAAAGACAAACTGACTAGCCATCAAACACACAGATCTTTGCTTACGAATACATTAGGTGAAAATTTAAATCTTACTGATGTATCTTTGGAGGAAAGAATTAGTGGAAAAGATACTTCTAGTTCTGCTGAAAACAAATAAATAAAAAGACCAGGTTGAAAAGATAGAGCCCATTCAGCACAGCCAGGGCAAGAGAAGGGGAATGATCTAGCAGCCTTTACAGGCAGACTCCACTGGCATTGTAACTAGTGTAAATGCCAGTTAAAAAGCACAAAGGAAGAAAAAGCTGAATGCTTGTCATTTAAAGTACATCTGATGCTGTACCTATGCTAGAAATAGAATACATGCCAACAGGAGGAATTATTCTGCCAGCACAGTTATTGCACCTACAACATCATACTATGCCAAAAAATATGCTATGTCAGCACACAGCAGGATTTAGCCAGGTTGATGAGAGTTTTTCCAAACATTTTTCACTGACAACAACACAGACTGAGGAGTAAACAAGAGTTTCTTTAAACAAAACAACTGCTGCACCAAATGGCTAGAGAAGTCAGCGCAAAACCACCATGGCTTTAAAAACTTACTCTTGTGGAACTTTCTTAGTCCTCTCTGCCTTGTTAATAGCATTCAAGCATGAATCAACACAGGGGAGTTTGGGAATCCCCTGCAAGCCACCGGGCATTAGCCAGAGGCCTCTCGGTCCCGTGTGTCAGGAGATGTGCTGGGTCACACAGAGCTGATGAGACCCCGGCAGTGCTGTAGGGTTCTGGATTGTCAGAAAGCTTCACACTCAAACTTAAAAAATAAAATTAAATACTCAAAGGTTCCCTGCTGTGCTTTATAAACTTACCAACAGAATAAAAAGTAAGAAAAAAATGCACAGGATCTACAGTGATGTTCCTCTGCCAGCTGAAGATGCTGCAGCAGTTCTTAGTGGTTACTGGAGACAAATGAGCACCTGTCAAGACATATCTGCACTATTCTGTTTACTCCATTACTTTCAAATTAGCAGGTTACACCTTCACTGCCAGGCCTCACAACATAGTGAGTATTTCTGAAATACAACTCCTGTGCCCTCATGCTTTTGAGGAGGGATTGCAAACCCTTTTCCCCTCCACACCCCCCCTCACATTCACACACACAAATTCACATATTCTTTCTGTGTTGGATGTAACTTTTTTTCCTCCAAAGCATCCTCTTAAAGAGCTCTTTCTATAATTATGGTAACTTCATTAGCTGGGCCCCTTTGTGCGACAGACTATGACACATCATCTATTTCCAACAATTACAGGCACAAAAGAAAATATGAAGCAAGCATAATGCAATTCCTAGAAAAGCTATTCCGCTTATTTTCTCCACTATTTAGAACAGCTAAACGCTTTCTAATTATAGTTTCCAAACAAACTTGTATTATTTCAGGTTCTGAGGTAAAACCACACTTTGTGGTTTTTATATAGTAACACTGGTAATATGCTTTCAACTATACCCTTTTTAGTAAAACTTTAGAAAACCCCAACACCTTAAGTCAGATTTAAAAACTCCCTAAACCACAGACATCACATTTGGTAAACTGAATTAATACAGAAGATGCTGCCTCTGGCCATGAGTACTCATTAGCCTAAACCTGAGATACAGTCCTCAAACTTCAGGATGATTTTTTCCTTTAGAAAGCAGAGTAAATAATTTGTAAATGCCACAAAAGCTTCTTGTTTATTTTTAAAATCAGCTGCAATCCTACAGCTTTCTTTGAATCCTGTCACAATGACACCCACAGTTTTGCTCTGATGTCCTTAAATATAGCTCTCCTGAGCTGCTTGCATTCAGATAAATCTTAGATTAAACAAGTATCTTAAACTGAATATAACACATAGGCTTTCATACTTATTTTCCAGTCAAAGACACTTGTTTAATCAGCAATTACAAAGCCAGAACTCTGTTCATCTTAAAAATAAAATACCACTGTCTTTGGTGGATCATAAATTGACAGAGCATCTTTAAGTCCTTGCTTTCTTTCTACTTGCAAATTAACCGTTATGAATGTCAAATTGCAGCAGATGATTACCGATTTATTTTCTTTTTGCTTATCTAAACCTAGTGCTACCACGGAGAAAAAAAGCCCTTGACTGATAAATATAGTTTGCCCCAGGAACACATCTTCACTTGAAACACCAGCGAAGAACTGTTACTGTAATCACAGTTTAAAGAGCTAAAAGCAATATCCTGCAAGCCAACGGTGTCAGGCACAAATACTTACAGAATAATCTGTCTGTAACAAACAAATGGGACAATACGTAGTTTATCAAGTACATTTTCTACCCACAAAAGATAAACACTGAGCAGCAGGCTACAAGCACAATTCACAGTGACACCCCCCCCTCCAAACTCTGCTTCCATTCCAACATGCCATCATTCCAGACCGGAGCGGCTGAATGTGCGCAATGCAAAACCTCACCCTGATTCTGCTGACGTCAGAGTTTTCTTGCCAGCAGACTCTTTAGAAGAAGTTACATTAAGTCTCCATTGTGCTACGCAACTCGGAGGTTGTATTCCTGAATTGGAAAACAAATGCAGAAGAGCCAGGAAGAGGGGGAGAGGACAAATTCAATTTTTCAGCCCGGGATTACAGCTGTATCTGGTACAGTCTGTCCATGTGACTGGCTCGTTTTGCAGGCTACAGGTTAATTCTCGCTATCAACCAGAGCCAGGAAGAGAACAAAGCAGTGGCAGGAATATCCAAAAAGGTCATCTGCAGCAACCAGCTCAGCAGCAGCCAGAGAGCTGGTGCTGTGTGTGTGTCCTCCCAGCCGGCCTGGCAGGAGGGCAGCACCAGCCCTTGGCCAGCACACCTTGTCCCTTCGGGCCACAATGCCTGACCCACAGAGTGGGCAGATGCCAGTGTACCTGTCTGCTTTTCCATCTTCAAAAATGAAACAGATTCCTCAAGTAAGAAACATTTGAATTATTCTAAAACCAGAAACTGGAGCCAAAGCTAACAGTTTGTATACTCTGCAGATCACTTAAGGCTAAGGGATTGCTGAAACTGCCTGCAGACACCGTGTCCGTGGTGGTGGCAGAATACCCCACACTGACTGTCTGGGAAACAAACAATTACACTAAAAAGATCTTGAAAAATAACTCAAAAGCCTCCCCGACTCACTCTCTCGGTATTTTTTTTTTCAGTGAACTTCGCTCCAATCCAACATCAACAACTTTCTGAATTTTTACTCAGAAAAGTAGCATTTACTCTCAGCAAGCCACACGCAAACACGGTGGGACATTCACAAGTGTGATGGATCAGGTCACAGATCCTCACACTCAAGTCTGTAAGCAAAGGACATTCACAGCCACCTCACTGCAACAAGGACCTTGCAAGTAATCTTCATGCCTTACTCTCAGCTACCCCGTACATTTATAATAAAAAGGTCCTCACTTCTGTCAGAATTTCTGCCTGACATATAACAAGTGGCACACGAAACAGAAGAACCCTCACTGAGAACAGCAGTTCTGAAACCAGTTTAAAACCTGTATTTTACAAACCTGCACTGAACATTCAAGGATAACGACATTTATCTTCTAGAGCCACTCACATAAGTCTGTTCTTCAGTAAATATCAGCTCCGGAGAGAAAACTGAGCATCTGACAGAGAAACCAGACAAGCCAGAGATGATGGTCACATTTGAACAAAATCCGAACCCAAAGAGCTTCAAGTTCCATATTCCCAGAGGGCCATGTCTGTCTTTAGATAACCTGGTGACACTGTCAAAAATTACCAGCAGCTAACTGCAGTTTACTAAGCGATCCTGTTCCAGCTCAGTGGTCTGTGATCTGGACAAACCTGTATTTGTGTTTGCTATCTCTCAGTAGGGCCGGATCAGTACAAAATACCTGGACATGATGCCAGCTGCTCTTAGGAAAGTTCAGCTATCACAGCTTCCTTCCCCTCAACTGCAAGGATTACTACACAGGTATAAAGCCAAAGCTCTACTCTCAACCCAGACCTTTCCTCTGACTATTGAAACAAATTCAAAGAATGAGCTATGTTTTCTCAGGGTGGGTGGGGAGGAGGAAACAGCCAGAGTAAACAAACTCCAAAAGTACTTAGGATTTCAGTAATGGACTGTTATCACCAGCTTCGTTTTTCAGGCAGCAGAGACCTGCCTACAGCAAGGGTGAAGGAGTGCAAGAGATTAATTTTTTTCTCCAAGTCTGCTTTATAATGCAGGACAAAACTTCAACAGAATGAATAAATATCCTTGATGATTTTACATATTCAGTCTGAAATGTACTTCTCTAACCTTGTTACACTGCAGTATGTGTGTGGTTTCCTTGCTAGAGCTAGCACGAGATAAAAATGAATCATATGCTGTATCAGTGCCAAACAGAGAATAAAACAAGCCCAACTGCTGTTATTGAGGAATGAAAGTCCCCCACAGAAACGACAGTTGCACATCTGTTTCCATTGTAGGATTAACTTCTTCAGTGATTTTGAAATTGAACTTTACCTGAAAAACAAGCCATATAAAATGACAAAGTTCTAGTAGTCTAAAAGTGAGACATTTTGATCAGATCATTTTAACATTGCTGAAAACAGGAATTTTTATAATTTAAGAGTTATTTAGAAGTTTCAAGTCTGTGATTCAAAACAGAAGATAACACAATTTATTTTGAAAAAAGTGCGGGTTTTTTGTTTGGTTTTGGGTTTTTTTTTGGTTTTGTTTTGTTTTTTACACTTCTGATATACTGTCTGTTTTCAGTAAGGGGAGTTTACACTATTCCCTAAACAATTACTCAACACTGCATTAAAAAAAAAGCTGCAACTGCAAAGTTATTCAGAAATTACTTCTGAAGTTCTTTTAGCTGTTTCCTTCATTTCTCTTTCACACTTATCTCTTTTAGGATCATCATCACGAACAAAAGTATGTATGAAAATTCACTGTCTGTCCTTATTTCTGACCTTTCTGATTTGCAATCCCACTGTTCAGCACTCATCCTCAAATCACCCTACTAACAGAAACTACCCCAAACTGTACTGAAGGAGCATAATGATGCTGGCCGATACTTAGCAGGGGTTAAGAACCTGTGACAAGTCTCTCCTTTCCTTCTATGATTTTCTTTTGCAGATTCTCAAGTTTAAGAGCAATAATGTGACATGGGGAAAGCTGTCGTATAAAGAGAGGGAGATTTGGTCTAAAAAAGTTTAAACGCAGCTGTTTTAGTAGTTTCAGCCTACATCACCCTCAGTTCCAGTTCCTCCATCCCAGCATCCAACCTTTTCTTCCGGCTCTTCCTTGCTTATCCCCTTTCCTTCTATGTCCTCTGTTGTCTCTATCCACCAGCTTTTCCTATACCTCCTCTGAACTGGAGGTAGGTAGCTCTACCTCCACTTAGTCTACACTTAGTCTCAAACCTTTCCACCTGGCAGAGAACCAAGAGCAGAAGGAAGCATTCCCCCTCTCTCACTTGGGTCTCTCATTACTGAATTGATGCCTGACAGCTGTGAGACAAAATTTAAGTATCTCACCATTAATTGCTACAATGGCTGAAAAAGTCTGGCTGTATGTGAAATGCTCAGGAATTTCAGTGCAACAGCAATCATTCTTTAAAGAAAATGCTCAAGAATATTTTCTAAACCTTTACCATTCCTTTCAGGTTTTCACAGGGATAGAATGAACATGGAGCAAGGCTTCTCTAAGTAAATAAAAGCAAAATAAAATAAAAAGACAACCACCTCTGCTCCAGTGTACAGACATTATAACTTTCTCAGAGCGGTTGCATAGGACTGTATTTTTAAACAATAAGAAACCTTTGTGTTCTCAGAAATAACTTTTGGTGGGAGTTTTTTGTTTGTCTGAATATCCAAGTTGAACCACAAAATATGTTCCAGACCAACTACATTTTGAATGGAATATAACCAAAAACCTGAATGCTTGGTTTTATAATGTGAAGTGTTAATCTTATGTGTTAATAAGATCCTGTCAGTTCCCACTGTTGTACACACAATACTTGGAACTCCCAATACACTCCTAAAAAGAGGAATTCTTTGATGTGTATTTGATGATAGCAGCCCCAATTAAAACGAATACCTATCAAGACCCTTTCCATACAGACACACCCATCCTTATCACATACTTACAGTATATCTGTAAGTGTGTCTTTCCATTTATCTTTCCATGTTATACAAATGCTAAACATAAAGCCTGAAGAGAAAGGACACATTACTCTTATTTTACAGACAGAAGTTTGAGACAGACAGATAATGGGACTTTCTAAACTCTCACAGAGACAACGCACAGAGCAGCTGATGCTGGACAGAGGGTGTGTCTTACCTCAGAGCCAGCCTGGGATCACAGCAATGGTCAGCCTCCTATGCCTGAGTTGCAAAGCATTAAGCCACAATAACTTCACAACTTGCACTCATTTGCTTGTACTCTAATATGTGTAGCACACCAGTCCACTCTCTCATCACCATGGCTGTCCTTAAAAACATTTATAAGTACCACCACCACCTGGAGCAGAAATAAAGCATGGTTTTTCCTTCTTCACATGTATCCCCATCGTCCCTCTCAAATATCCTAGGCTATGCTAGTACAAAAAGACTGTGTTTCTCCCTTTTATCCCCTGCTCATTTTACAGTACAGTATCCTCCATATGACTGATGCCATTGGAGAGAGACCCCTGACGTTTTTCTTTGCTCAGCAAAATGGTCTGTAATGGTAGCCTGGAGATACTTAATGCCATTAAACAGCAGGCCTTTCTCATCACTGAAGGACCATATATCTAGGAGGAATGACAAACACTTGATAAAAAAACGACAAAAACAATCCTAAAGAACTCAGTGACATTTCTAGTACTGACTTCATAAACTATCAAGTGTTGATACTTTTAGACTGAAAGCTCACCATAACATGAATTTAAAAGCTCGAAGGCCTTGATTTGCTTCTTCAAAACCAAGAAACAAATATGTACCAGGCCAAATCAGCTCTATTATCACTCAAACTAGTTCAGAAATATAAATTTGAAAACTGATTTAAATAACGTACTATTGTAATTCCAAATTCAGTTCTAAAAAAGCTATTTAAACAATTATTTATGCTTTTGTAGAAGAAGCTGCAAAACTTCCAACTGTCTCCTAATTCATAAATTTGCAAATTGCAGCATGAAACACAACACTGGGAAAAAAAATACCCTGTTAGTGGTGCTTATCTTTTTCCAGGCAGCTGATTGAAAGGGAGGGGATGTAGCTTTTGTGTAAGATGCAGAAGTTTTCTTTCCACAGACCTTTAACATATACTATATAAAGGCCCATCTATATTTTACTCAAGTATCACAAATGTCACAGGAATGCATTAAAACGTTACAACTTTAATACATTTCAAGATATCAGTAACCACGTCAAACACACAACGGTATTTAAATAAACCACTGACATTCCCAACTAGCTTCTAAGTTCACAGGAACACAACAGCAGTTGCACTCAACTCCATCAATTCAGGATCCTGTCTCCAGCACATGTAAGACTCCATGGTGCAAATGACTGGTGAAACAAATCTTCTGTTGGACACAAGCCCCAAACAGGAACTCTTAACTTTCAGACTGGTTTCAAATCCAAAAAGTACATTTATCTCCCTGCCAGGTACATTCTAGCACTTTCTATATTGCCATCCATATAAGTATCAAATTGCTCTCTCAATGCTGTGAATACCCAAGAAAGTCTATGGTAACAAGCCCAACAGCCTAATAAAACACAGCTGAAAAAAATTACGCCTTCAAAAACCAGTATTTAATTTGCTACTAATCCGACTGAATATCTTCGTGTTCCCATGCTATCATATGAGGACAGAAGTTCCAAGTTATCCTCATCTTTCTCATATCTGACATAAATTTCCACCTAGACAGCTGGGAAGCCTTGGAGCAGCAGTGTTAGCCAGGGAAGCAACTGCATGACCAGAGACTGACAGAGGGAAGTACAGTATAAATCTCTGCATCATTTACAGCCACACACAGCCACCTGTAATACGGTAAATTATATATTTTCAAGACTTACAAACAGTTGGAGGATACTTGTTTCTGCTTTTGTCAGAGCATTAGCAGAAAAACAGGAAATGAATCAGACTGAAATAATAAACCTTGAGAAGAAACACCATGAAATTTTTTGGTCTTACATAAGATTAATTTCTTTTTAAAGTGACAGGAATTCAACAGACAAATTGATTTAAAAATCAGTTTTAACAGATGGTAGAGTAACTATGGATTGTTCAGAAGTCTTTTTTTTTATTATTATGGCATACCACAGGTCTCTTCCACTGTCTGATGCATCATTCTCTGTACACAAATGCCCTGACTGATGGAATACCAGCCAAGATAAGAAAGACAGGGGGCTGCCAAACAAGCATCAGTGCTAAATCACTGTGAACACTTCATTTTCTTTCCAGCTTTGCCACATGACAAGCTTTATTTTGAACAACTCTGGGCCTCTGTTTTACAGATACACTGTTGATAGTGTATTTACATTCCAGTAGGACCTCCTTCAATGAACTTTGAGAAATAAGATACAATGACAACAAGAAGTTCTGAAATTACTTTCCCATGCAAGTGCAAATCCCATCATCTTTGAGCACCATTTCTTCTGGACTGTTCCATCTGTTACTTAAGAGGAGTGAAAAACAACCACGTAAACAAAAAAAAAGAAAACCAAATCGAGATGCTAACTATTCAAGAGAATGTCTTTGCACAAAAAATTAAAATGGCACTCAAAAGCCAGATTATTTTGACATAGGATGACACAGGACATTTTTAAGACAGCTCTCTAATTGCATATGCAGAAGAACAACAGAACTAGGCTATATCCCTGACCAAATACCACACTAATCACCTGAATTTCAACCTTGCACAAAAATATTTCTGCCCCTAATAATCAAAACTAGTTGGGGGGGGGGGGGGGGGGG